>CP141128.1:26202956-26498683 GCA_035236585.1 Warburgia ugandensis
TGTCCAAAGTGATTTTCTTTTTACGGCAATCCATAATTAACCTGTATTTTGCTAGCTAATCCATACCCAGTATTATGTGAAAATCTACCATGTTTAGTAAAATAAGGTCTATACCCATTCTTTTCCCTTGTACTATGATAGGTATATCTTGAAGATATTCCTGTAATCTAACTATTTATCCCATTGGTGTCATCACATCTAGATAGAACCCCAATTTCTCCACTATCAATTGTATACTAGATGCAAACACACATGATATGAAACAATGGGTCGATCCGGAATCAAATAGTACTTTGACATGGTGATTAGATATTAGCAATGTACCTTCAATAACTGCATTAGATGTGCCAGCCTCTTCGTTTGTAATGGCGACCACCCTTCCTTGATGACGCAGTACATTTGTAGGCTTTGCACCCTTAACTGCCAAGGGTTTGTTGCAGTTATTAGAGAAATTCTCTAACTCGCCACACTTATAAAATTTGATAGGAGGTCATGATGGCTGTGGCACCAGATTGGGACACACATTACCTGGATGATATATTCTGCATTTGGGGCATGGTCTTCGTTTCCCTTGATTCCCCTGATGGCTAGAGGGACTGAAGTTGTTTGGCAGTATCTTGCCCTTCTTGAAGGATTTTTGATGATAGTTGCTCCCTCCTCCAAGTTTGGTGAATTGGTTTCTCTTATAGTCTTCTTCGAATTTAGAAGCCATCTCAACAACACTCGGTCATAGTTGTAGGTTTGGTTCCCGGCACCTTCGTTCTTAGCCTTGGGTGTAACCCTTCTATAAAATAATCCACCTTATGCCTTTTAGTGTCACATATATGGCTTCCAAACATCTTTAGTTGAATGAACTTATTTTCATAATCAACAATTGAAAGGTTTCCTTGTCGTAGATCTAAGAACTCCTTCTCCTTTCGGGCTTGCACATGGATTAGGAAATATTTTTCATTAAAAATTTTCTTAAATATTTCCCATGAAATTTCTTTAGGATTGGAGAAGAAATTCTTTTGTGCTGACCTCCACCAGAAAGCTACTTCTTGCTTCAATATATATGTGGCCAACTTGACTTTTAGATTCTCTGGAGTTCTCAACATAGTGAAGGTCTTCTCTACTTCATAAATCCATTCTTCATCCTTCTCAGTGTCACCTTTGCCATTGTAGCTGATAACCATCTTTTGGAACCTTTCCACCATCTTGTCTATCTTTTCAGGTGTTAGTAGAGAGGTTTCCATCACTCCACTAGGTACAGGTGAAGAGTTATCCTGTACTGGAGTTGGAGTTTCCTATCTGGGTATAGGAGCACTGGGTCCCACATTAGGTTGTGCTTGGGCTTGGATACTTGGTGCTTCAACTGGAGTAGCCTGAGGCTGTATAAGATGAGGAAAAAGATTCCTCAATACTCTAGTCATCACCTCCTCCAGATTATTCCTAGATGATCCTTCCATAACATTCTCAGGTTCCCTTTGAGCTGTCCGCCTTCTTCTCCTTTAGGTGCCATCAGCTCAAAACCCAGATTTCTATATAAGTATTCTACTTAACCCATTTCTAATATATCCTAATTTGGATTATTCCTTTGGATATGTTGGGGTTGTGAGTGACTAAATGAATGGCTCTGATACCAACTGTGATGACCCTGGTTTTTGTAACACATTTTGTAAAACATTTTTCAAAGGCAAGACCCTTAATGGTAAAAAAAATTCGCAAACAATGCAATGGAAATTCTTTTCTTTTAAATTCTTTTGTAACAAACCCAAGTCTCACCTCAAGGTACATAATACACATAGACATTTTGTATAAAATAAATTTTTATTCAATACCAGGAATCATCCAATAGTTCACTCTTACACAGCCCCCTATATTATAATTACAAACCATTGTCCAAATTACATAATCCAAATTTCAAACCTCACCTTACATTAAAAATTCTCAATACAATACAATGCTCTCAAATAAAAATTACATATCTTCAAGGGACATACCTTGCTTGATTATTTTCTTCAAATCTTCTACTGTCTTGAGCTCCTATTTCTCCTCCGTTTTTGAGATATTGTAAACATTCAAACATTTACAATATCACAGCAAGCTATACTTGGTAGGAGATATAAGAATATACTACTTCACTAATATAAGAATAAATACCACAGTCATTATTCCATCATGGTTATCTACTCATGATTTATCTCAACATAGGGTATATACATTATTTATGTAGTATAGGATAAATATGTTAAAATGGTGAAAATTGCTCAAAACTTGTTCCTTCCCCTGGCTCCCACTTAGGGGATCAATATTCATCAAATTTTCATACGGGGATTTTCTTTCTAGGAACTCAAGTAGTGGCATCTCATTGTTCCATGGCATTACACTATGCCTAGCATATGTGCATCATAATGCAAAATACTTAAGGACTACTATGCCACAGTCTCAATTTGTATAGCATGCCTAGATAATTGTACAATCATCCATTGATCACAACTATGAAAATAACAAAATCCATGTCCGAATGGGGAGGACCATGGCTGTCATAGTGGCGACCTTCCCATGATTTCTCCACCCAACATTTAGCCTGTCTTTGGGCATGGTATCTATCATATAAGTTTCAAGAAGTGGGTGGCAAAACCCTCATAACTTCCCTAGCATAGCATCCCCAGTCCCAGAGTAGTGTAAAACAAAATCACAAGGCACCATGCTTGCATGTAAAAGACACTGTACATATCAGACGATGTGTCTGTCTAACTAAGGCTGGAATATTTTCTATGCCCTATTCTTAAGGTTTCCCTAGTCTACTTATCTCCTTACTTTCACCTCATTTAATTAGATCATTAGATAGTTGAATTGGATCATAGGTTTGGTTTATTTAATTGGATCATGTGATTGGATCATGACTATGTTAAGGTACTAAGCATACTTATATTATGAAGATCTATAATTATAGACAAAAGATCATGAATGTATACACATAAATCCTTAATACATTCTTGCACATTCACCTAACTCAAAGTGGTATCATGGTATTGATTCATACATCTCAACTCCATATTGTTCATAATGATTTTCATACATCTATCAACCATATGTATAAAGTAATTCTTTTGGACAAGTATTGTTTCTACATGTGTTTATCCTATGAGGGATTCCCTAACTTTCCTTGAATCATAGATGATCAAGGTTTCAAACCTTCAAAGTTCACAATTTATACTATAAGTAAAATCATAGAAAAATACTACAATTTACATTATATTTCTTTTCTTTTTGTTTGTGATCTTTCAAGATCTTTCTTGGATCTTGTTTGATCTTCCTCATCTTATTTTCAATTTTTATTAGGATTAGATGATTTACTAACCTTTTATGCTCTTATTATTATTACTCAACCAGTTAATGTTTTACTGGTTGAGGATAGCATATTTCATCCTAAGTCTAGACAACTCCTCTTATGTCAAATTGGCTAAGGCTTACTAGCTGAATGGTTGAACACAAAGTGGTTACTTCAATCCTCATGTAAGGAGGCGTTTAGACCTCACAAATCAATGGAAGGTGGGGGAAGAGCGAGGCTCTATTAGAGAACCCCCTTAACCACCATGTTCGTCATCGACTAGGGTGACCTTAACTCAACCTTTCATAAGGTTCCTATGAGCATTTTAACCCTAAGTACTCTTTCTAATTGATTTTAATTAAATCCATGAACATTAAGATGTCATTCATGGAGTTTCATTATTCTCCTATTTTGGGCTAAGGAATTTATATTCCTTATATGATCCTTCTATCTATGGCCTTTACTATCATTAAGTCGATGTCATTCATTCCATGTAATGTCCTTTCAACTCTAATTTCATTTAATTATATTTTCAATGCAATTTTCATATCGTAAACATTAAAGTATAAATAAATAAATAAATCTACAATTAACTCTACTAAGCAAATAAATGATAATAATAACATTTAATAATTCAAATGGAAATCTGACATGCCTTAACTATTCATCATGATCCAATCGTCATTATTCACCTTTCATCTCTTTTTAGGGTTTAGATCTTGATCTTTTCATTTTGCTTTAGATCTAACACATCTTCTTGATGTGATTTCATTATTAGATCATTAATGCATCTCATCCAATGATCTGATCTTTCTTGATCCAACCGATCAAGAAGATCTTAAGTCATTTTATCCAATTTAAGGGCCTAGATCTTGATCTATCCCAAATCATCATCATCTAGTCCATAATTCCATATGATATTAACTCCATATCTTCATCAAAACACATTCATACTATCCAATCATCCTTGATCAAGGAGATTTATATGCATTTTTATGGATCTTACTACTTTTTAAGGCTAGATCTCTTAATTAATCATAGATCGATCACTTATAATCATTGATTCCATGTCTTAGAGTTGCAAGATCATCAGTGGATTAGAATTATAGAGTTTGATCATTCCAAATTTCACTAATCATGAGAATTAGCAATACTTTTCTTTATTAACAGAATTTTACAAGCATCAAAGCATAAATTTTCTAAGTTCAGTAGGTTCTACTCATCAAAAGGAATCCAAGTCAACTTTTTTATCTCAATTTGGATTTAGATTGAGATTAGAATTGGGATTTTAAGATTTTAGCCCGTTTTAAGGGTTGAATTTTAATCTTACTATTTTTGTTGATTTACTTAATTTAGAAACCCAAAAATTTTACTGTGATCATTATCCTTAAGATTTTGGGATCCTTTGAACCCATCCATTAGTTTAGATTTCAATTTTGGGATCATCTTGATCATGATCCAAGGTTGTTACTATGGATTTTTGTTATAATCTCAAATAAATACAATTTAAAACATACATTTCATGAGTTCAATAGCTTACAAAAGTGACAAGGAATCTACAAAAAGTTTTAGATATAAAATCAGAGCTATACGGAGCTCTTAAACAGAAAAATAAAGTTTCTAGTTCAAAATTTGGACGGTCCAGATCAATTCAAGGCTTATAGGTGCTGGACGACCAGCTATAGGTGAAATGGTCTAGATTTGGACTGTCGAATTACCCATGGCCAGATCTCCTCTATCTTTGACCATCAACGGCCCAGATTTCATCTCCTGGGATTTTTGGGCCCTAGGAATCCATCCAAAGCCTTAGAGATTTCATCTGAGTTGTCCAAGATGGTGGATCTCACCCTATTGTTGGATCCATTGTTTCCAACAAATCAATGGCTGGGGAGAACTCATGGACACTAGAAAACAACACCTAACTACCGGAATAGAAAGAGGGGAGGGAGATGCACCTACCTGGAGTGTTCAACATCCAAAAACTTGGCCAAAAAATAAGAAAATCCATGCCTGTATATAAGTCGTCAGAGCTACTATTTTTCAACGAATTGATCGATGAATATTCCACTGATCGTTGCAAAAGTATAAGGATTTTGTGTATTTGGATGTGCTGAACCTCCTTATTAGAGTGGATTAAGGTTTCAACGGTCCAAAGTGGATGTCTAATTGAAAAGTCATAGCAGGGTGAAAACCCTGATCATTGAGGACGACGCGTTTGCAAATGCACCAGATGATTCAGGGTGGAATATTCGCCGGGGTGCGTTTGTGGACGTGCTAACAGAAGAAAAAACAAGGAGAAAGAAGTAAGAAAAGAGAGGGAAGGGGGAGGAGTTTTGAGCTAAGATTTTGAGGGAAGCTAGGGAATTTTGTGAACATTTTTGGAATTTTTTTTTGAGTTATTTATAGGCATTTTGGGTGTTTTTCATGATTATGGGTAATTATTATGTTTTATTCTTTTAATTATTCAATGTTCATTGAATTCCCACTACCACCTCCTTCTCCACTAGTTGGTGGTAGTGGTTTGACTCATAATTACACATTTTCTGGTCAATGGATTCCTTTGTGAGACCATTTTGCCTTTTAAATTCCAAAAATGAGGAAAAATGGTGTTTATTCCCATGAACTTAGAATTGAGCATACTTAGTGGTATTGGATTCATATTTTTGAGTACATTCAAAATTTTATGTCTTAGTTATCGGTTATGAGTAAACTTACTGTTTTACCCTTTTTGTTCATAAAATGTAGAAAAATAAGGATTTTTCATTCGAATTTAGAATTTGTTGTGCTTACAGTCATTCTGAAAGGTTTGTTGAGTATAGTTTCAATTATACATATCTTATCCTTTGATTTTACTTCTATGAGAAGTCCATTTTTAATAACCCTAATATTCCAGCTTGATTTTTCCTTGAAATTCTTAATTTCATTATTTATTCAATTTCATTACAAAAGTTAGGGGTGTTACACTAGTGCATACAATTGAGGAAAACCGGTAGTGAGAAGAAGGGGGAGAAGAAAGAGGAGAAGAAGAAGGGGGAGAAGGAGAGGAAGAGAGGAGAAAGAGGGACAATCAGGCTACCGATGAAGTTCGAGGCCTATGACGCCTAGACTACTGACTAGGTGAGAAAAAAATGACAGTGAGAAGAAGGGGGAGAAGAAAAAAAGGGAAAACAAGAAGTAGAAGATAAGAGTAGACTTCCAGAGCTGATGACAGCTAGACCCATGCACAGGTGTGAAAACTCAATTTAACAAAAGAAGGGGGCAAGAAAAAGGAGGAAAGGAAAAATAATGCTTTTCCAAGTAGATATTCCCAATATAGTTCATGGTTTTGATGGATTTGTGCATGGATGAGTGTGATTGGAATGTTTTTTATTTCATTTGGATATATGAACATGATTGGAGTAGATGATACATGATTATGTTAGGATGAGATTCATGTTTTATTAGAGACTAGCTAAGATTGGAGTAGATGATACATGATTATGTTAGGATGAGATGTATGTTTTATTAAGGACTAGCTAAAGAGGACATTGAATAGGTTGTCTTAGCATGTTTTATTATGATAAATGGTATAATTACATAAAATGGATGATATATAAGTAAACCTAACATAATGCATGATTTAAACTTGGAAATTGCATGAAATAAAGTAACCTAAAAGGCATGAATTAAGCATGGAAGTATGCATGAACCAAGATGTAAACTAACCAAACATGGAATGCATGAAATTAATTAACTAATGCATGAAAATCTAAACTAGACATGCAAAATAAAGTATTAAGAGCTAACAAATATGCACTAATCTGAAGTGGAATGTGAATGATTCATTAAATTGATAATACATGAATTACAAGTAAGAATGGAAAGCATGGTGCACATAATTATGAGATCTACAAGCATGGAATAAGTTGCAAACTAACCAAGATAGAATACATGAATGGAATGCATGGACAACTAACCAAAACAAACTAAAATTTTAAGGAGAAACACTTCAAAACTATGTGCATGAACCATGGGTTTGTGCACATGGTTCAAGTGTGTAATTTGTATGAGATTCAATTATAATTAACGTAGGACAAAACATAAGTAATTAAGCATGAAAGGAAAAACTAATAGCCATGAAAAACTAAATTAAAAACAAACAAAAGAACCATAACAATGAGCAATTCATCATTGAAGCATGATGGAATGTGAATGATTCATTACATTGATAATGCATGAATTACAAGTAAGAATGGAAAGCATGGTGCACATGATTATGAGATTTAAAGCATGGAATAAGCTACAATCTAACCTAGATAGAATACATGCATGGAATTCGTGGGCAACTAACCTAAACAAACTAAAATTTTAAGGAGAAACACTTCCCAACTATGTGCATGAACCATGGGTTTGTGCACATGGTTCAAGTGTGTAATTTGTATGAGATTCAATTGTAACTAGTAACAACTAACATCCATGAAAAACTAAATAAAATAAATAAATAAAATAACCATAGCAATTCATCATTTAAGCATGGTGGAATGTGAATGATTAATTATATTGATAATGCATGAATTACATGTAAGAATGGAAAGCATGGTGCACATGATTGTGATATCTAAAAGTATGGAATAAGATACAAACTAACCTAGATAGAATACATGAATGGAATGTAGGGACAACTACCCAAAACAAACAAATTTTTTAAGGAGAAACACTTCAAAACTGTGTGCATTAACAGAGGTTTTGTGTGCATGGTTTAATTGTGCAATTTGTGTGAGATTCAATTGTAACTAACCTAAGATAAAATACAAGTAATTAAGCATGAAAGGAACAAATAATAGCCATGAAATACTAAATTAAAAACGGACAAAAGAACCATAACAGCGAGCAATTCATCATTGAAGCATAAACTATTCATTGATTGAAGGAATAAAGGTACAAGGGTGATGCACAACCTCCAAAATCAACTTCTAATCTATCTTCAATCATCCAAATATCAAGCAACAATGACATGCATGTAAATCAGGAAGTTGCTTGTGAAAACAAAGGAGAAAAAATGGGAAAAGAAAGCATGAAATGGATAGGGAATTTAAGGATAAAGATGGCAACGTACTTAATTTAAGAACTATGCTCACTCTCTCTCACACACACACACTTCCCACCTCATGAAATGGATAGGGAAATTTAAGCTCACACACTCACTCACTCACTCACACACACACACACACACACACACACACACACACACACACACACTTCCCACCTCATAATTTAATCATCTTATTTGGCTTAAAGTTCTTTTATTAGTATAGTTTTTGTACTTCTTTGGTTATCACATTTCTTTAGTTCTATAGGTGTTTGTTCCTATAATATTTTGTGGCACAAGTAAACTTTGGATGCTTAGTGTCAATCAAATACATATAATCATTTAAAATTAAGAAGTTCAACCCTTAAGAAATCTTATGAATGACCATTAACAAGCTATGTTCATAGACTCAGTGCAGGATGCATCTTTCCCATTAAGAGATGTTAACTCAAAGTAGTGGAGTTAAAGACTAGTGAAAGGTCAATTTTACCAATATCTATACTAAGCAGGCTTATATTTTCATGCATCCTTTATCTATTTTGATTGTGGTTTGTTTGCCACATATTTTAGATATTATATGTTTATCTTAATGGATGGAGACAGGGTCTCCTCTTTTTTTTTTATACTTAAAATATGTTTATTGGGACATTGCATTCTCATGCATAAAATGCATAAGTCTAAAAAATAAAGGAGTCTGCCAAATTTTTTGTAGAAATGTAGCACTTATTTCTTTGAAAATCTTGATTTTTAGAAAAGAAACAAGTCACTGGAGATTTTTAAACACCATTTCACCTAATCGTGTTTAAAAACAAAAGATGGGTATATGTATACTTGAGGACAAGTGGCAACTAAATTCTTAAGAATATAGATGGACTAAAAGGGATTAAAACTAAAACAAATCCACGCTTGTTTCCCATAACTAATCAATATGTTATCCTAGTACATACTTGAACATTTTCATAAGAATGACTTATAATATGCTTTTAGAAATGGGTATGAACAAGACACAATAAGACATACATGCAGGCTTACTAGTAAATGCTTTAAGATGTATCTCTTGATTGTCGAATAGTAGTAGTTGCTTACATAAAACTAAATTGTTTCAGTCATGTTTATATGAGTGCAAATGAATGTGTATACACATGTGCTATGTGATGACTAGAATCATGAAAGTTAACATTGCTTTACTTATGTCCTAATTTACTTAGAATCATGCAAGTTAACATTGTTTTACTTAGAATCATGTAAAATAGTTTTTGGGTTTAGTTTTAGGAAAGTTTAATTTTAGAAATATCTATACTTTAGAAAGTTTCTATTTTCATGCATGTTTTATCTGATTTTCTTTCAGTTTGTTTGCCACATATGTCATGCCAATTTGTTTTCTTTAAATGAATTACATGGCCTTTTTTATGTCATTGTTCTAATATTATTGTGTGCTTCTTTGTAATAATGATGGAATGAGAAGAACATCAAACTGAAGATTATGGCCACAATGAAGAGCACAAACAAGAGGCCAACATGAGCACTACTCCAAAGAGAAAGGACAGAGACAAACAACAATGGAAAGGGTTATCAAGAGAAAATCTAAGGGAATTAAAGAAATAGTCCAATATAATAGCAGAGGGCAAGAGATTTTTGAAAGTGTAGTAGCTTATAGTAGTTTCCTCTACTCTATAGTAAGAAGCATGGTTCCTATCACATTTGAGGATTGGAGACTTGTGTCATCCTTGATAAAATATTCAATATGGGAAATGGTGAAGGTACATGTATCATGTAATTTATAACATACCTTATTTTTAAATATAGTAATTTGCTATGTACTTTGTAGACAGCCTTTGATGTGCTTGATGAAAAGAAGATGCATGCTTTATAGGGGGCTGGTGAACAGTGGAGAAAATGGAAGGACTACCTTGTTCATAATTACATAACTCCATGTGTCAACAATCCATCGAGGTTGTATATGGTGCCTACCATTTACTCTGATGTCATTTATTAGGAGGTTTGAAATGCATTTATACTGAACCACACTTCCATCGAATTTGAGGTATGTGAAGAGATGATGTTTCATTTAATTAATTACATGTAACATCCATTTATTGCACTTGATCACGCATGTACAAATATGCAGGAGAAGAGTGCAAGGGAAAGAAAGGTGCATGAAACAAATATACAGCACCACTTGTTTATGTTGGGCTACACTCATTTATAAGAGCATGAAATCAGCATCTGTGACAATTTATCCCTTTCAATTTAATGCTACTATGGTCATATACATGTTGTTTTTTAACATTGTGTCTTTGCTTGACAGCAAAACAAAGCTGGGACTACGAAACCCATTGATTGCTCCATCCTCTAGAAGATGGCACATTCTATGGGCTGTATTGGCAACAAGTTCTCAGATGAAAGTATTGCACAAATTGTTTCTTGCATAATAAGTGGTTCCACCTATCTATAAATTTTATACAATTAATTAGATGAAATGATCACATCTTTCTAATTAACTTTTTCCAGACATTCTTACCAAAAAAAGCATAACTATAGGAAATTTAAGTAGCATTGTTGCCAACGAGGACATCTTGTATAGGGCTATGTGCAATAAGAAGGAAGACCCTAGTCGAGTTAGGGGCATGGATCATGGTGTTGATCCTTCTAAATTCATTGGTAAAGGACATTTACTTAAATTTCAAGATGATGAGGAGGCCTACAATGAGCTCGTTGGAAGAATAAAGACTTGATATATTTAGTCAGTTGTGTGAGGGAGGTTTGATAATTGTTACTCCATCCCTATACATAATTCTCGCAGCACCCCTGTACCTCCATCAAATGCGAGCTGCAATTCTCCAACTAAATAAAATAATGAAGGACATCTAACACCACTCGAAAAGGAAATTCCTATAAAAGAGGTATTTATATATAGAAAAAACTAGAAATTTTCATTGTCCTTTTGTAATAATTCTCTATCCCAACCTCTCTATTGTATATTTGATTTGTAAGTGGGTCAATGCATGTTGGCCTTGGATTCCCGTCAAAACATCCTGGTAGTTGGTTCATGCCATGAGCATGAGTCAAATATTTTTGCATGGAATTAGTATACCACCACATACTGAGCGGGTGTCCATTACCATGGCTTTGAATGTTAATGCTTGCCTACCATTCCCATTAAAAATGGAAAATATTATAACTATTGGGCAAGTAGTTTCATATTACTTCGCTTGGCCGGAGGCATTAGTCATTCCCATACCATCCATGGCACGTATCTTATCATACTACCTTCCTCATCAATATCTTTTAGCTAGAGACCTCAATTAATTGCTTAAAAATTTTAAACGGTTAATCAGCAACAACATGGAGCACTGAGGTCGGCAACCTTTGTAGTATCACCTATTGCTACTATAGCTACTTGTATATATCTATGTTTTTTTTTTCATTATAAATTAGGTCCTCTTAATTGATTAATATTATTTAGCTAAAATTTTTTACATCTATTACAGCCACTATCCAAGGAGCGTGTGGAAGTCCCACCTAACACACCTCAATCCCTAAGGTTAATCAATGTCTCATCAATAATGATATGGCAATCAACCTTATATGAATCAAGGAGAGAGTGCTTATTGAGAACATTGTTGAAGTGCCATTTATGGCAGAGGACCTAGTACGAGTTTGCCTATGGGATCAACTTGAACACTCTCACAGTGTCTCCTAGATGTGGTATATGCACATATTTTCTTATAAAATATTTGACATTTACATGTTATATTTTCATGGTATAAGTAATAATTATTTCCTTAATGCAACTTCTTGAATGATGCAACTAGCCTTTTTGAGGGTGAGGGTACACTTAACCAATTCCTTGACCTTGGCATCATTTCTAGAGCAGCAGAGCAATGGCTGATAGAGAGGCGTGTTCAGGATATTTTACTATGCTTCTTTCACTGCTCTTAGGGACAGGGCTTAATGACTTCCTACAATAATGTGATAACCCAGGTTTTTGTAATACATTTTTCAAAGGCAGGACCCTCAATAGTAAAAAAATTTCACAAAACAAAGAAGCAAAAATTCTTTTCTTTAGAACATGTTTTGAAAAACCCAAGTCATCACTTCATACATAACATAAGTAGAATTTTTGTACAAGATAAAATTCCATTGAAGGAATATACTTTTATTAAATTCCAGAATCCATCTAGTGGTTCACAGTACTGCCCAATTCCATTATAATACCTACCCAAATTACATAATCCAAATCTCAAAGCTCACCTTATAATGAAAGTCTCATTACAATACAATACTCTGAACAAAACAAAATACATGTCTTCTAGGGGTATACCCTGATGATTATTCTCCCAAGTCTTCTTTAGTCTTGAGCTCTGAATACTCTCTCTTTGTATCTGAGATATTGCAAACATTAAAACATTTACAATATCTTAGCAAGCTATGCTTAGTAGGGGATTCAAGAAGCATAATAATTTGACAGTATAATCCTAATACTTCATAATCCCATTATTCATACTCATGGAGCAATCTTTTTACTTTGTCATATATGTATATCCTTAGACGTACATATGGTATACTATGTATAGATATATACATACGGTCAAAACCATGAAAAATAGTTAATATCTCAAAACATAATTATACCTAGCTTATGCTAAGTTGATAAAGTAATCCACGATTACCCGGCACCTCATCATGCCATATCATAAGGCATTTCACTATGCCATGCATCATAATACAAAAATACTCAAAGGACTACTATGCATGCAGTCAGAATCCATATGAGTGCGCCTGAACAACTGCCTAATAATCCACTTATACCATTCTTGGTGGAAATCGCAATATCCATCTCCATATGGGGAGGACCATGGCTGTCACAGTGGCAGCCTTCCCATAATTGCCCCACTAGACTTTTAGCCTCATTTAGGCTTGGTATTCATATAATAACAAGTTTTAGAGAGTGGGTGGCCAAACCTTACTAACTCTCCTGACATAGCATCCCCAGGCCTATGCCTGCTTAAAACAAAACTACAAGCCTCCATGCTTGTATGTAAAGTAATTCTCATAGGTATCAGACAATCTGTTTGTTTGCTTAGGGATGGAATATCTTCTAGTTCCATATTCACTTAGAGTCTATTCCCCAATTCTAACTTAACCATTTCATATGTGTTTGGTTGGATCATAAGGGTTTCAGGGGATTTAATTTAAGTATTAACATTACAGTTGTCAACATTTCTTGGCAGAAGATCATGTATTCAACATGTACATCCCATGTAAATGCATTCATAAAATCCTCCTACCTTCAAGTAGTGATTCATCTCTTCAAATCTTCCATGATCTTGATTGATGTATGAAGTCTATAAATCCATACAGACTATCAATATTTATAAAATCTAAATAATAATATATATATTCTTAGTCTAATCTTGTCCTTTGATATAAAGGATCTAGATCTTTTGTCTTATCATGATCTATCTTTCTCAGATAGTGTCATCCTGTTGATCAATAGATCTGATGGTAAGAATGATCTTCTAATCTTTCAGATCTAAGTATTTTCTATCCTAAGTCTTCGTGTATTCCTTTCTTTGATCTTGACCTTTCATAGATCCTTTGATCAACAATTTATACTTGTTGATAAAGATCAACGGTTTAGATCTTTCTATCATCTAGTTCTTCTTTGATCTAAGTTTAGTTGTTTGATCATGCTTAAGGAGGATGATCTTGGTTCTCTTCCTTGAATCATATTTGATCAAGGGTTCAGATCTTCTATTCTATTCTATTTGATCTAAGATCTTCTATATTACAAGCAATATATATATATCATCAAGATGTATCTATTTCTTTTTATTGTTCTTGATCATTCAAGGTCCCATGGATCTTGTTTGATCATCCTTATCTTACTTATAATTTTTATTAGGATTAGATAATTTACTAACCTCTTATGCTCTTATTATTATTCAACCAGTTAATGTTTTATTGGTTGAAGATAACTTATTTCAGCCTAAGTATAGACTGCTCCTCTTATTTCCAATTGGTCAAGGCTTACTAGTTGAATGGTTGAACACAAAGTGCTTACTTCAATCCTCATGTAAGGAGGCGTTTAGACCTCACAAACATTAACAGAAGGTAGGGAAAGAGCAGGGCTCTATTAGAGAACCCCCTTAACCACCATGTTCAACATTCACTAAAGTGGCCTTACCTCAACCTTTCGTAAGGTTTCTATGAGCATTTTAATCCTAAGTTCTCTTTCTAATTAATTTTAATTAAATCCATGAACATTTTAAAATGTCATATATGGGGTTTATTATTCTCCTAGTTTGGGCTAAGGATTTGATAATCCTCATATTGCCCTACTAACTATAGCCCTTACTAATATTAAGTCCAAGTCATTCACTCATCTTAATTTTCCATGATAGATTTCATTTTTGGTGATTTATGAGTAATTGAGACATAACTACTAATTAAACAATTATATCTACTAACTTAAAGACAATTAAGATGCATATATTATACTTTGACAATTCAAATAATCATAAACTTTAAATCATAAGAGAATTGTATATCTATATCATTCTAAGGGCATTTATACTCTAATATACTAACATGGATCCTAAGTTATAAAATACATGGAATTTTACAACTAATCTAATGGAATCATACTTAAACTTCAAATTTAAACTAAAATGGCCCTAATATAATTAAATCTATTAACCTAATAACAAACTAATAACATTTAGAGCATGGCATGCTAAATTTTAAGAATTACACTATCATGCTTCCTAATTTATAACATATATCACATTTACCATTATATTCTCAAATAAAAGACAATTAAACTAATTAGATTAAGATTATTAGAAACTTTTACTTATGCCCCAACCATTAGATCTTAGATCTTTTCCTTTAGATCAAGGGTTTTAATCACATTTAGGTATTTTACTCCATTAAGATCCAAAGATCATATCACTTGTTTTTGTCACATTTAATCTATGATTTCACTAGATTCCATCATAATCCTATTTATTCAATCCATGCCAAGGGTTTGATTATGCTTGATCTGATTGATCAAGTGGGTCCCTTTGTATATTTTAGGTTTTTCAACCACAAAGGGTAGATCCTTTAATTTATCTTAGATCTGTCCAAATAAATCATGGATATTACTTTATTTCAAAATTATATCATAAGTAAATTAGATCCCCAAGATCTGATCATCTCAGATCTTGAAAATTAGAAGCTTAATTCTTAAAAATAGAAAGTTTCTAGAATTGTTTATCAATATTATAGTTTTAGAAGAAAATAGACATTACAAGCTTTCTATAGCTTCTTTTCGATCTCAATTCGGAGTTTAGATGACTTCACAATTGATGACTGACGTTCACAATCATTCTTAAGGTCCAGATTTGATCTGGGCCTAGCAGAACTGATGGCTGGGATCAATCGGGCAGCTGGTCTTGTTGATCAGAATGATCATCGTGCTCCTGTCACCGGGACTCACATAGTAATGCGCATCCCAGGACCGATGTTGTTGCGTGGTTGTTCCGTTTGAATAGCATCATACATGGAGTGCGCGTGCAGAGACGCTCCCATAGGGCACTTGTCCGTGCGGCATCCTAGGATTCCTATCCTTTAAAGAAGATTGCGCAGTTCATTTTGGATCGTCCAATCAATTCTTCTTCAATTTAAAGGCTAAAACCTCTATAAAAATTCTTGACATTTCTACCCTACGGATTTTGGACCTTCTGGATCAATTGGACAGCTCAGATTTTGCATATGAGCCCTCCCTCATCCAGAATTGAAGGGTTCTTTCCCTTACTTGATTTTTATTATTTTTAACCTAAATTTAATTTCAAAAAAATTAAAATTACATAAAATAACATGAAACAAGTGTGGCAAGGGTTTCCACCTACTTGATTGGAGAAAAACTTTGGTTTTGCAGTCCAAATTAAAAGAATATCAACTTGAGTATAAGATAGCCCAAGAACTGCTTGTCTTGTGATTTCCCATTGTTTGAACCATTGGATCTTGAAATTGATTTGGGAGTTTTGTAGATAAGGTAGTCTAGGGTTGTATGGGTGGTGGGATTTGTGATTTTGATTTGGAGCAGAGTGCTTAATTTGAATGTAGGTCTCTTGTTCCAATTTAGAGAGAGGAGAGAGAAAGTAAAGAAGAGAGATTTTTGGGAGTTTTGGAAATTTGGGAAGGATTATAAACCTGGTTTTATAGGGTAAGTAATATGAATTTGTGAGAAATTTAATGAATGTTTTTGGAGGATTTTTGGGGGTGTATTTATTGATGTTTTTGAATTTTTTATAATTACTTGTAATAATTATGTTTCAATTCTTTTGAATATTAAATTAACATTGGATCCTCCACTACCACCTCCTAATGGTTAGACCACTCATTACATGTTTTTTGGTGGTTGGATTCCTTTGTGGGCCCCTTGTGGGCCCAACAGAGGTGTGAAAAGAACATTTTGCCCTTTTATGAAGAAAATTTTGTTTTATTCTCCCGCACTCGAAATTGAGCGTACTTAGTGGCGTTAGACTCATATTTCTAAGTACATTCTAAATATTGATGTCTTAGGTTGGTTATGAGTAAAATTACCATTTTACCCTTTTATTCATAAAAATAAAGAAAATTAGGAATTTTTCATTTTAACTTAGAATTGAACGTACTTAGTATCATTTCGATCGATTTTTTTGAGTACATTCACAATTTTTAAGTTTTAAATTATGTTTTAATCTCTATAAAAAGAGAATTTTCAATAACTTAATATTCCAGCCCAGAATTTCTGAAAATTCAAACTAAATTAATTTACAAAAATTGGGGTTATTACAAATAATGGGTAAGTTTTAATTTTCCTATCTTTTTGTGAACTTATTCTATACTTAGGAATTGTCAACTTTTATTACAATTCATATGACTATCTATGTAGGTCTTATTGGATGCTCCTCATTTTGGATGTGCATGGTGGGCATGCTTTCTTTTTTTATACTTATGGATTGCACATCCTTCCTATCTTCATAGAAATTATAAATAAGCTTTTATTTTTTTCATATGTTATGTGTAGATAAGTAATTTGTTATTCATTTATAATGCATTTGAAATTTAAATTTATAGAGTATGGTTCAAATGGGTTAATATGACCGAGACTATACAACCACCAAAAGTCACTTGGAAGAATGTTAAGGTATAGGAAATAGTTAATTACTTTAACTTACCACTAATTAAACCTATAATATTACAAATGATATTTATGGGTTCCTTTTTTGTTGTCCTTGTTGAACAATGCCCTAAACAATACTCTAATTGGCAGTGTTGGTACTATGTCTTGACATACGTGAGGACCTCACATTCGATAGTATTCCTATTTCCCATTTAAGAAAGGTAGGACACTTTTTTACATTTCATAATCTTATATTTTTTTACAATTTTTTATGGATCTTTCTAAAAAATATGAGTTTAATTAAATATGTTGTATTTCGGGTTGCTGTGCTTTCTGAATGGGAAAACATGAAGAGTTACTCCAAAGTAAATCTCAATGAAATATGAATTGAAAGGGTTGAGTATGTAATGAGTTTCAATTAAATCACTTAGAGTAACTACATGAACCTGAAATACATAATAAAGTATTTTTTCATTCACTTGCCTGTGTTCTTTTAGTTTTTTATTTTATTTTCTTTAATATATATATATATATTAAGTGATGAATGCATGGAAACTTGGAGTGTGGGAATAAATGAGTATGGATGAAGTGAATATGGAGCTTGTACATGAAGTGAATATGTGGTAGTTGGTTTTCAATATATTCATTGATTTATATAACTTTTATGAGATGATGAATGAGAGGATTACTTAGAGTACGAAAATAAATGTGAATGTGTATGGATTTACAAATGAAGTGAATGTGGATGTTACAAAGAACACATGTGTTACAGTTTCTTTTATAAAGTATTTTTAAGATAGATGTGGATGGATAATGATGAGTTTGGATATTTTATAGCCATTATGGATGTATTAAAAAGATTGTTTGAAGTATTAGGTGCATATGATGTTTGTTATTCAATGTATACATAGGTGGTAGTGTATCAAGAAAGATGTGGATGCATGTTGTAGTGGATGCTAGTTTTTCATATTTATAGAGATTGAAGTATCAAGTGTATATGATGTTTGTTATTCAATGTGTACATGTAGTATTGTATCAAGAAAGATGTGGATGCATGTTGTGTTGGAATAGGTTTTGCATGTTTACAAAGATTTTTTGAAGTATCAGTTGTACATAGGATGTTTGTTATTCAACTATATACACTTGGTAGTGCTTAGATATAATTTAACAAAAAAAAAACTTTTGAAGTCATTTAGCCCTAAATGGCTTCAAAAGTCTAAACTTGTCTCAGCCCAGAGAGATAAAGCCTTCCTAGTATATTAATACAACTACATAGACCCTTTAAGCCTATTGATAAACCTTTTCTTTTCAAAAACCCCATTTACCTTAACCCAAGACCTAAATTAAATATCCATTACCTATCTTTCAAAAATGAGTAGAGATGGTAGAAAAAGGACAAAAGTTTATGTAGTGAAAAATATCAAAGTGCTTACAAAGAGAAAGCCTTTCTTTCAAAGAAATACAAAAGAAATTAAAAAAGAAATATCAAGGAAGGGAAAGGAAAAATAGAAAAAATATTCACTTTAGTACAATTAAAGGGAAAGTTGTCCAATATTTATTGAAGACCTCATCTCAAATTTGAAACTTTGAATCCTTTTTACCTTTTCTTTTAGAATCATTCCCATGCCTATGTTTCATCCTATCTAAAGACCTATTGATCTTAAGGTGGAAGATAGCATTAATGAGGATATAAATAGGAAGGGATAAGGTAAATTACCCTTACTGGTCTTGGTAATGGAATCCATTCTTAGGGATCCCATTTCTTATTCTCATTTATGCTTAAACTTATGTGAACCATCAGTATATTTGGATTCGATCACATAGTGACAGAATTTTGTTCAACCCCTTTTCTCCGAGAGCTTTATTTCTAAGTGTATACTAATGAGAATTCAAGGTCAAAACATTATTTCAATGGAGTATAAGCATATCTATTTAGAATTCCAAACTTATGTACTATGTACACACATTGTACTCAAGGATATAACTATAACAAAATGGTTTTGGTATGTCAGTAACTTGTCGAATTGTTAGAGATGAATAAAGGACTTAGCCTTACTAAATTTTGTGGGTATATTAAATGCAAACCCTCATGAGGCTTAACTCGTCCACTAGGGGTAACCTTGAGGTTTAAAGTCATGTTGCATATGCTAAATGTAATTGTAAGTAAATCCAACTACACTAATTTTTCCCAAAAAGGAGATCGAGGTGGAAAGTACAAAAGAATTTCACTAATTTAAGGGAGTTCAAATTGATAACAACAACCATCCCCCATGACTTAATATTGACACGACATGTGGCAGCATGACCCAACACGTGGTGGCCTGAACTACCATGTGTCACTGCTCTGCCAATGTCAACAATGACCAAAGTGGGAAAAAAAACCCAGGGGTATGGGTAGTGCTGGAGGAAGGGAGAAAAACTATAATGACTCCATTTTTGTAACATTGAAATCCCAAGTTAGTAATGAAAAGTTCACTTTTTGGAGATAAGGGTATTTTGGTCATTTTACTATTCACCCTAAATGGACCAAGAAATTTGGTCCTGTGAGTAGTACCTTAGGTGCATCTCAGAAAAAGGAATCCAACAAGACCAAAATCACTCAAAAAGGAGTTAAAATGAGCAAGTTATGACCCTTTGAAGTTTAAGGGCAAAAGTGTAATTTAAATTAAAAACGGATTTGACCTGAGAAAAACAGGGACCCGTTTTGATACGGGCACCCGTCTTCTTCCCAAACCTCTTGCCGGGTTCTAGAACGGTGGTATACAGGGGAGAAACCACTACCATTTTGGAGGTTTCTCCACTGCCATGGAATGGCGGTAAGAACCCCCTCTAGAACCCTCTTCGAGCTCTATAAATAAAGCTCTTAGGCGCCTCCAATGGTAGCCCAAAAGCTTGGAAAAAACCCATCGTGGAGAGGCAGGCAAGAGGAGAAAACATGGAAAAAACCCAGCCACGAACTAGGTATGCCCAAAACCCCTCCAAACCCATCTCCCCCTTAGTCTTAGGATGAGTTTCCCCAAATTTTTGCATGAAAAACCATGCAAAACGGGGCTCTAGGGAGCCACAAAGGAACCAGGGATGGTCCTTGGGGCGTACTGGTTCGACAAGGGGCATTCCTAGGATGCCCAGGTGTCCGTCAAACTGAAACGCGTCTTGTGCATTGAGGAAACCTGACGGGCGCGTCCCCTATCGAACTAGTACGCCCCAGGGACGCCCAGGTCTCCGTCAAACCGAAATGCGTCTTGTGCATTGAGGAAACCCGACAGGCACATCCACAGACATGCCCACAATTGAGAATGACGGGCAAAAGCCCTGTGCGTCTACAGACGTTCCCTCTGGGGCGTTAGCGTCTTGGGCTTCCACCTCATATGGGCCTTATATGTACACTTGAGAGTAAAATGCCCATAACTTGGGTTCTAGGGCTCCGATTGAGGCGCTGCAAAAGGTGTTGTGTTCGTATCGATGACGCAACACACTTAGACCATAAAATACTTAATCAAGGCCCTATCTAAGGTGGGCATGAACCTTAAACTATGGTAGTAGCGCGGGGCCACTAAACCTTTGTAAACCTGATGATACCAAGGCCCAGTTAGGACCTTAGGAGATCCATAGGCATGAAAATGAACCCTTAATGCCTAAGTAGTGAGATCAACCACTAAAACCTATAGAAATAGGCCAAGCTAACCTTGTTCCCCTAAACTATGAGCAGGAGCGTATGCGGACAAGGGGGCTAGCATGACCAAACCAGGTAGGTGCTCTATCGCTACTAGACTTTTAAAAAGAGCCCATGATTGTTTTGAGAATGCATGTTTTAAGTATAAGTTATATGACTTGTTGAGCATGACTTAATTTTATAAATGAATTCAGCATGCATATTATAAATACATTATGCATAGATATGTTTTGTAAACGATTGCATAAATTGCATGAATTGTGGTTATTGAGTTTTGAAAAATTACATGTCCTTAAGGGTTACCAAAAGACATTGGAATGCCCAAAAGACGCTGGGTAGGTAGTTGTGAGGGCCAGGCAGTTATGAGGGACCCAAAGAGGACAGGCTTTGAAAAAGAGGTTTTTGCTTGATTGATCGTATATGATTTGGGCTAGTAAGCTAGTGGGTGCTATGCCGAGAGGTCTAGGGTGGCCTCCCAGCCTCTACCACTATTAGGTGGAAAGGGTACCACGCTAAAAAAAAGGCATGTCCCTACGTCGACTGCATGTGGTACAGGGGGCTACCACTGGTGTCACAGCACTGGGTCGAGGTGTCATATGCCCCATGGAGGCTATGACCGAGTGTCCCTAGGTAGTCGGAGACCACACGGCGAGGAGGTCATGGGCATAGTGGGCCCTATGTTTTTGAGGATTTACTTGCATTGCATATGGCATGACATGAGGATGGTCGACCATACCATATATCCATGAGTTGGATTCAGTTGAGCATCTTATGCATATCATTAAGTCGTCAGTTTTCCAATTCGACAATGGTTTTTAATATCGATATTGAACATGAGTGTTCAAACATGCACATGTTTTAAAGAGCATATGATTTTAAACATAGCATGCATTGTAAAACTAGCAGTGATGGACTCCTACTGAGTATAGTATATACTGACCCAATCCTCAACATTTTTCAGACACAAAGTAAACACTTAAGGACGGGATATACGGCAACAAACCCGTGATAGAGAACATCCAAACTAAGTGCCAGTAAGTAAACCCCTACCTTATCTTTCAGTGAATCATACTTGATTGTAGTTACTCTCTGTAACTGAGGCTGTGACTAACACTTTCTTGGGAATAGAGTCAATTTAAAACTATGCCATGGCTATATGATTTGGAAATGTATTTTGACACTCGGGGTTTTATACGAAAGATTGCTTTCCAAAACCAAAAGAATTTCATGCATTTCATATTTCTAAAACAAGAGATCTCGCCTTTTTATTAAATTTACATCATAAAGAAAAAAAAACCCGGGTCCTCACAGTTGGTATCAGAGCGCGGTTTGATGTTACTCATAGCCCAGTTATGAGGAGAATAACTTATAATCAAGTTTCATGAAAGAGTAAGGGGTAATAGGATAACACATACTAAGGTCTTGTGAATTACCTTGTGATTTACAGATGCCTAGAAAGAAGGGAAGCAATGTTCCAAGACTTGAAGTCCCACCAGTGGACTCCACTGGGTCGGGCAATGGGATGGGTGAATTATTCTAGCAATTTCTATAGCATATGGGACAATACATGAGTAGTCAAAGCCAAACCCCTACCACCCGAGATACTTCCCCTGATAAAGTAATAGATCGGACTGAGGTTCAGTTAGAAAGGTTTCAAAAATTAGCTCCCTCATTCATAGGAGAAGATGAAGCATCTACAGCTAAAAAATGGTTAATTGATATTGAAAAGATATTTAAAGCCATGAACATAATTGAAGAAAGAAAGGTACCCATGGCCACATTTGTGTTTAAGGGAGAGGCTACCTTTTGGTGGGAGACAGTTGAAAGGACTTATTTTGACCAGCGAGAAACAATAGGATGGGAAGAGTTTAAAAAGGTCTTTAATGACAAATATTATCCTAAACACATAAGAAAATAGAAAGAAAAGGAATTTATGGACTTAGAACAAGGAAACATGATTGTCCAACAGTATGAAAATAGATTCATCAGCTCCGAAGATTTGCACCACGTGCTTGTGCTGATGAGGAAGATGCGGCAGAAAGATTTGTAGATGGGCTCAACCCAGGACTCAGGAATAGAGTTCTAGGTTTCCAACCTTCCACCGTAGCCAAAGCCCTAGAGATGGCCTCCTTATACGAAAAAGATTATCAAAGGAATCAGACGATGAAGGAAACTAAGAACATCAACACCATGAGAAATAAAGGAAAGAGACCATTTTAGTCATCTGGACCTAGGCCACCTTTCACGAAGCTATTTGAAAACAAAGGAAAAAGGCCAGACTGGAAGACATGCCCTAGGTGTATGCGCACCCTATGAGCACACAAGTTATATGCAAAATTCAGTAAGTGTGAGTTTTGGCTGGAAAAGGTTAATTTCTTAGGACACATTATTTCTCAAGATGGCATAGCAGTCGATCGCGCTAAGGTTGAATCAGTACAGAAATGGGAAAGACCTAAGACAGTCACAGAAATAAGAAGCTTCTTAGGACTTGCCGGATATTACAGGAGATTCATTGAGGGTTTTTCACGAATTTCTTTACCTCTAACTAAGCTGACCAGGAAAGACACAAGATTTGAATGGACTGATAAATGTGAGGAAAGCTTCCAGGAACTAAAGAGAAGGTTAACTACAACACTTGTTCTTACCTTACCTTCAGGAAGTGGCGAATTTGAGATATACAGCGATGCCTCGCAACAAGGACTAGGCTGCGTACTTATGCAACATGGGAAGGTAATTGCTTATGCTTCTCAGCAACTCAAGAAGCATGAAGTCAATTACCTGACCCATGTCTTGGAATTAACGGCCATAGTCTTTGCCTTGTGAATTTGGAGACACTATTTATATGGGGAAAAGTTTGAAGTTTTTATAGATCATAAGAGTCTTAAATATATCTTTTCCCTACAAGACTTAAACATGCGACAAAGAAGATGGATGGAATACTTAAAAGACTATGACTTCTCCATTCATTATCACCCTGGAAAAGCTAATGTGGTAGCTGATGCATTAAGTAGAAAAACCCAAGGGATGTGTGCAAGTTTATTGACTAAGAGATGGAAGCTATTATAAGAAGTAATAACGTGGAAACCAAACATAAGTAAGCGCAAGATCATTATGGCAGGACTAACAATAAAGTCGGCTGTTAATGAAAAGGTTAAGTAAGAACAGAAAGGAGATCCAGATATACAAGCTTTCATAGGAAAACCAAGGTTTACTAAAGGGGAAGATGGTAGCATTTACATGTAAGGAAGATTAGTGGTACCGACTAATGAAAAATTAAGACAAGAAATCTTAAAAGAGGCTCATCGGTCTAAGTATACTATACACCCAGGAGGAACTAAGATGTACCAAGACTTAAAGAGACAATATTGGTGGGATGGTATGAAAAGAGACATAGGGGAATTTGTGGCAAAGTGTCTAACATGTCAACAAGTAAAGGCTAAACATTAAAGACTTGCGGGATTGTTACACCCCCTTGAGTTACCCGAATGGAAATGGGACCATATTACCATGGACTTCATTGTAGGGTTACCCAGGACCTCTGAGGGTCATGACATGATCTGGGTAATTGTTGATAGATTGACTAAGACAGCCCATTTCCTTCCTATACGTCATACCCAATCCACTGACAGCCTATCTCAGCTATACATCAAAGAGATAGTGAGTTTACATGGCATACCCCTTAGTATCACTTCAGATAGGGATAGCCGCTTCACTTCACAACACTGGAAGTCAGTCCAAAAATCCTTAGGGTCTTCCTTGAACTTTAGCACAGCCTTCCATCCACAGATCGATGGACAGTCATAGCGCACGATCCAGATAGTCGAAGATATGTTGTGAACCTGTGCCCTCGATTGGAAGCAAAGCTGGGATGAAAACCTACATCTAGTAGAGTTTACGTACAACAACAGCTTTCAGTCGAGCATTGGCATGGCTCCGTATGAGGCACTCTATGGGAGACCTTGTCAATCACCCACCAGTTGGAGTGAAGTTGGAGAGTCCAGGGTGCTCTAGTCTGAGCTGGTGGAGCAATGCGCCGAGAAGGTCAAACTCATAAGGAGACCCCTCCTCACAATTCAAAGCCGGCAAAAGAGCTATGCTGATCAAAGGAGGAGACCATTAGAATTCGACATAGGAGAGCACGTTTTCCTGAAGATATCTCCCACTAAAGGAGTTATGCGGTTCGGTATCAAAGGAAAGCTTAGTCCGCGTTACATAGGACCTTTTGCAATCCTGGAGAAAGTGGGAAAAGTGGCCTACAGGATCGCACAACCCTCTCAGCTATCTAAAGTGCATAACGTATTCCATATATCTATGCTAAGGAGGTACGTGCTTAACCTTGCTCATGTCATCAACTAGGTACCCATAGAGTTGATGGAGGATCTCAAGCTAGAGACAAGACCAGTTGAGATTCTAGATTGTAAGAGTAAGAAGTTGCGGAACAAGGACATACACTTAGTCAAAGTTTTGTGGAGAAACGCGCACACGGAAGAAGAGACTTGGGAACTAGAGTCATAAATGCGAGAAAAGTACCCTGAGATCTTTTGACTGTATATATTGTAGAATTTGGGGGTAAAATTCCTCTAAGGGGGTAAGAATGTAATGACTCTATTTTTGTAACATTGAAATCCCAAGTTAGTAATGAAAAGTTCAATTTTTGGAGCTAAGGGTATTTTGGTCATTTCACTATTCACCCTAACTGGACCCAGAAATTTAGTCCTGAGAGTAGTACCCTTAGGTGCGTCTCAGAAAAAGAAATCCAACAAGACCAAAATCACTCAAAATGGAATTAAAATCAACAAGTTATGGCCCTTTGAAGTTCAAGGGCAAAAGTGTAATTTAAATTAAAAACGGATTTGGCCTGAGAAAAATAGGGACCCGTTTTGATACGGGCACCCCTCTTCTTCCCAAACCTCCTGGAGGGCTCTAGAACAGTGGTGTGCAGGGGAGAAACCACCGCCATTCCATGGCGGTAAGAACCCCATCCAGAACCCTCTTCGAGCTCTATAAATAAAGCTCTTGGGCGCCTCCAATGGAAGCCCAAAAGCTTGGGAAAAATCCATTGTGGAGAGGCAGGCAAGAGGAGAAAATGTGGAAAAAACCCAGCCAAGAACTAAGTATGCCCAAAACCCCTCCAAACCCATAACTTGGGTTCTAGGGCTTCGATTGAGGCGCCGCGAAAGGCGTTGTGTTCGTATCGACAATGCGGACACATCCAGACCATAAAATACCTGATCAAGGCCCTATCTAGGGTGGGCATGACCCTTAAACTATGATAGTGGCACGGGGCCACTAAACCTTTGTAAACCTGATGATACCAAGGCCTAGTTAGGACCTTAGGAGACCCATAGGCATGGGAATGAACCCTTAATGCCTAAGTAGTGAGATCAACCATTCTAAAACCTATAGAAATAGGCCAAGCTAACCTTGTTCCCCTAAACTATGAGCAGGAGCATACGAGGACAAGGGGGTTAGCATGACCAAACTAGGTAGGTGCTCTATTGCTACTAGACTTTTAAAAAGAGCCCATGATTGTTTTGAGAATGCATGTTTTAAGTATAAGTTATACGACTTGTTTAGCATGACTTAATTTTATAAATGAATTCAGCATGCATATGATAAATACATTATGCATAGACATCTTTTGCAAACGATTGCATAAATTGCATGAATTGTGGTTATTGAGTTTTGAAAAATTGAATGTCCTTGAGGGTTACCAAAAGACGTTGGAGTGCCCAAAAGACACTAGGTAGGCAGTTGTGAGGGACCCAAAGAGGACAGGTTTTGAAAAAGAGGTTTTGCTTAATTGATCGTATATGATTTGGGCTAGTAAGCTCGTGGGTGCTATGCCGAGAGGTCTGGGGTGGCCTCCCAGCCTCTACCACTATTAGGTGGAACGGGTACCAAGCTAAAAAAAAGGCATGTCCCTACGTCGACTACATGTGGTATAGGGGGCTACCACTGGTGTCACGGCACTAGGTCGAGCTGTCATATGCCCTGTGGAGGCTATGACTGAGTGTCCCTAGGTACTCGGGGACCACACGGCAAGGAGGTCATGGGCATAGTGGGCCCCATGTGTAATGCCCGAGCAATTTATGCTAGTTTTAATAAAAATTGGACATTCTATGGGAAATGAACTGTGTTGAATGTTTGACTTTATTTAAAATAGTAAACAAAGGAATTTGAGAGGAAACTTTGTACCATTAGATTCTACTTGAAAAATGGAATCCAACGCCTCAAAAATCATCCAAAACGGAGTTCATATGAAGAAGTTACGGTCGTTTAACGATCAAGGGTAGTTCTGTAATTTAAACAGAAAACATTTAAAACAAAAAAGGACGAGAAACACAGGGAGCCGTTTTGATAATGGCACCCCCTGTCGTCTTCCTCCTCAGATTTTTCTAGAAACCCTCAAATCTCAATTTTTCTAGAGGGATCTACCACCGCCATTAGCAGCACTGTCATAGCAGGGCTATAAAAAGCTCCATCTCCCCCTCTCAAAAACACGATTTTTTGAAAACTTTTGGATTGGGGTTTCTGGAAAAAACTGGAAACCCATCCCTCTGTGTTTTTCGACAACTGCCAGGCCCAAATCAGGCCAGACATTCCGTTCCCGTCTCCCCATTTCCCCCGCTTCTCTTTTCCGATTTTGATGTTGGGGTTTTTCTGCTCAAGAATTCCGGCAATGTAAGGGTTCAAGCAGGAGAGAGGAGCACAATCTCTGGCTACCCAGGTAAGCCATTTTTCCTTCCCTCCTCTTCCCTTCCACTTCCCTGGGTCAAAACCAGGCTGGACCAAGCATTTTTCGGCCAAAAATTGCAGAACCCAGGACCAGACCAACGAAGGAGACGACCCTGGGCGTGGTGTGTGATGCACACCCGACTGAGCTCGTGGACGGACCTCAGGCATGCCACTGTGCACGGGGGCACACGACTGTGTATGGTCGTGGTCTCGGTGCATCCCAAGCACAGCCCTGGTTCAACTGGGATGCATGGGCGGCCCGGGAGCCAAGGCACATTTTGCCTACGCCAAGGTGTGTTCGCGCCATGTCATCCAGGATGCGTGTCATAGCGCATCGCTTGGGCATGCATGTACCCATGCGAACACTGTCCTTGGTGCAGCCTTGGGGTGCTCACGCGACATGGGGCACAGGTCCTGGCTCGACTAGGATGCACTTGGTGCCCTGGGAGCTGAGATGCGCCATGCTACAAGGTGCGTCCGTGCGATGATGCGCATCATAGAGCGTCACTTGAGCGTGCACGTGCACGTGCTCGTGCAAAACATGGTCCCTGGCATGGCCTTTGGGCACGCACACACGTAAGGCAGTCGCGGTTCAACTAGGATACACGGGTATCCTGGGAATTGTGACACACGGACCCAATGAGACTTTAAGTTAGGATTAGAGGACAAATTACAGAGTTAAGCATGGAATAGTAGATCCACATCATAGGATCTAGCTCGACAATAAATTAGGCAAGGACCATGGACCCAATAGGCAGAGCTAGCGATCTAATGTCTAAATGGATTGAAATTAATAAGGACTCCTTGTATCCATTCATACCTAGGAGTTTATAAATGAGACCTAGGGACGGGTTAAAGTGATAAAGGACGTGACTCGAAGAGACTTTGAGGTAGGTGCTCTATCGCTACTAGACTTTTTTAAAAAGAGCCATGATTGTTTGAAAATGCATGTTTTAAGTATAAGTTATATGACTTGTTTAGTATGATTTAGTTTAGCATGCATATGACAAATATATTATGCATAGACATGCTTTGCAAACAATTTCATATATTGCATGAATTGTGAGCATTGAGTTCTTGAAAAATTGCATGTCCTTGAGGGTTACCAAAAGACGCTGGAGTACCCAAAAGACCCTGGGTAGGCAGTTGTGAGGGCCAGGCAGTTGTGAGGGACCCAAAGAGGACAGGTTTTGGAAAAGAGGTTTTCGCTTGTTTAATCTTATATGATTTGGGCTAATAAGCTCGTGGGCACTATGCCGAGAGGTTTGGGTTGGCCTTCAGCCTCTACCACTATTAGGTGGAAAGGGTACCACGCTAAAAAAAAGGCATGTCCCTACGTCGACTGCATGTGGTACAGGGGGCTACCACTGGTGTCACAGCACTGGGTCGAGGTGTCATATGCCCTGTGGAGGCTATGACGGAGTGTCCCCAGGCACTTGTGGACCACACGGCGAGGAGGTCATGGGCATAGTGGGCCCTATGTTTTTGAGGATTTACTTGCATTGCATATGGCATGACATAAGGATGGTCGACCATACCATATATCCATGAGTTGGATTCAGTTGAGTATCTTATGCATATCATTATGTTTATGATATATGATACTTTCGACTTGGATTATGCTATTTCTTTAAGTCTTTAGTATTCCAATTTGACAATGGTTTTTGATATCGATATTGAACATGCACATGTTTTAAAGAGCATATGATTTTAAACATAGCATGCATTGCAAAACTAGTAGTGATAGACTCTTACTGAGTATAGTATATACTCACCCTATCCTTAACATTTTTCAGGATAGTTCCACTTACAAATAGAGACGCCTCAACAGATATTAGTGCTATGAGCACGTGAATAAACAAAGGAGACAACTATACATGTGAGTAAACTCTCTACCCTTTGGACATGTATTTGTATTAATTTACAGTTGGGCTGTGTACTGTGACTAGAAAGACCTGGGGAAAAACACTTATGATTTCTGAAGTTTTAAAAAAAAAACTACTTTGATTGTTGTGAAAGCAAATGACACTTGGGGTTTTCAAAATGAGTTTAAAACCAAAGATTTTTCGCTACATTACATTCTTTTTCAAATCGGGATCCCATCTTAGGAATTTAGATCTTGCATCTAAAAATGCATGGGAAAACCCGGGTCGTTACAGTTGGTATCAGAGCCCAGGTTTTATCCTTTCACAACCAGTCTAGCATGTCTAAGGGCCATAGACAATAGAGAAAAATCAAGAAGAAGTAGTATAAATTAGGAGTGGTAGAGATGACTACTTCTATTTGAGGATTACAATATTAATGCTCAAGGCAGTTCACCATAAATAAATAGGTGAAATACAGCTTGGTTTAACAAATAATTAGGCAAAGGATAGTGCAACCCTTATCCAAAAACTAGTTTAAACAACTTAAGGATTAAGGATTGATGTGTAGTGGTGCAAATATGAAAACTCATATATGGATTATATTATGATAAGAACGATGAAGGAAGATGTTAGTGAACTTGTTAGTAGATAGTTCTGACCTGCAATGAAGTAATATTATCAAAGATGAGAAAATCAGAGAAACTTAGATGGCTATCTTACCATCATAAAGAATATCATAATATGAGTACACTATCACAAGGATATAATATGAGTATGATAGGGGATGTAAAAGATAGACTTTGAGAAGATTTTTTTTTAGGAGATAACTGTGACTCGTACTAGATCACAAAGGTATGGATCCTGAAAGACTTAGCTCAATTTTGGATACCTTAATTGGAGTCTTATGAAAAAGAACTGTATTCTCTAGAGTTACCAAAAGACTTTGACAATAATATTGGGGATGATAGATCTATGATAATAGATTGATCCTAACATGCCCTTGTAAGAAAAGTATAGCATGACCAAAACGTCAATGCCATTATTAAGACATTGTATGAATTTTATTGAGACTATAGGCAATTGAGGATTTCAATGATCTTAAGACAGTTTAGAATTTCTGAGAAGCATTCAGTTTATGATGAAGTATCAATTATATGCAACAAAGCACATGAAGACATTGATTTAGGTAGACAAAAGTAAGGATTTTGAAGAAAAGAGAGAAAGAGATTTAATGAATATTGAAAATTCAAAAGAAGAAGATCATGACTTTATGGAGATACATAGAATTCTATCATCTTGAATCCTATAGGAAGGAAGATCAAACAAATGCAAAGGAATAATACTAGATGAGTTGGTGATCTTATTGTAGAAGAGTATAAAAGAGAGAAAGCATATGGGGTTTAAGACTTTGAGTAGAGTATCGAATATCAGAAGAGTATGCGACAAGAAATTTTCGAAGAGGAATGGTGACCAACTAGAAATTAAATTCTACGAATGGTTTGGTATCAATTAGATTCTTATCAGATCCATTAGCTTATGGGGGACACCAATGGATGTAATAAAAAGGAAAATTTGGTGATATCTCACCTTCCCACTACATGAGTAAATAAAATATATTGAAAAAGGAATTAAGCCGGGACAGTGACTTGCCCATTTAGCAAGTAGGGTACCATCAAGGATCAAAATGGAGGTCTTACTATCATAGATTGGAAGACCAGAAATCTTAAGACCATTATTTAGTCATTACCTTTAGAGTACTGTTGACTAAATAAAGGTATCCCACCCTAATTAATCAAGTATGTTGGGATCTATGAGTTAGTGGTCGAAGTTATATACTCAGAGGGATATTATAAGTATTTGGACATGAGTTTTACTTAAAAGAAGTTACTTGCTAGACTAAGCCATTTGAGGGTATGAGGTGAGTTGATTAGGCCACATCATGGAGGAGCTACGAGTACAATAAATACCATAACAACTGAGACAGTTGCAAAAATAAGAAGTGATCTAAACCGATGTGAAAGATATTTCAAACCTTAGTAGCTACCATGACAAGGTGAAGAAATTACTTTGGGTCTGAGAAATACTACTGACTTGGATTGAAAAGAAAGGTAGATAAGTACTGATCACTTTAGAGACCCTTAAGCTTATGACAAAGATATATCTGGACAGAGATCAACAAGTAATCGAATAAATTCTCTTTGTATATGTCTATGAAAATGTTCCATGCTTACCTGAGTGTTTTTCAAATTTGATGATTTAATAGCTTCAGCATGACTTGACGTAGTAGTTAATGAACAAGAACTACTATAAGCTAAGTATGAGGAGGCACTTGAAAGATAAATTTTTTTTTTGAGGAATTGAGAAAATCACTACTTATGATGATGGTACCCGCTGATAATTAAGACTGAATGGTTGATGATAAAGCCTTGAGAAAAGATTGAACAATATATTGACATAGGGAATGGAAGGAGAAAAGATGAGATGGCTAGCACACTATAAGGTGAAGATTTAATGTTATGTTGTCTTTAGACAAAAAGTTAGTTGCTATGAGCATATAGCAAATACGAAAAATCAATTGAAGGAATTTTCTAAGGACTAACCCTACTAGATTGAGAATAGAACTTTTGGACTAAAAGGTTACGAAAGGACAAAGAGGATGATGACAAAGGATTCAACCATATAAGGGTACTCAGTTATGAATAAGAGAGTTTTCGCTTTGCATAAATGGGAGCATTATTGGAAATCCTAATGACAAATTGATGTAAATAGTTAGATAGGCCTCTGGACAAGGACATTAGACCCATGATGATGAATCGACTTGAGTTTGGATAAAATCTTCACGGAGAAAAGCGTTTAATGAATTCAATAGTTATGAAACTGGATATAGAGTTAGGACATTTTACTTTCAGTATATGATAAGGTCCTCGATGGAAGATGCTACTAATTGGCTTTCATGAGTTTATTTCAAATGTAACTTTGGTCAAGGAATCAAGTCACAAATGGAAAACAACAGACAGTTGAAATTCGAAGTTAATCAAGGGTTGGCTATAGAGCACATGATACCATATCAGTTATTGAAGTATCTTGGGGACAAATATAAAAGAAAAGAAGCAAAGTTAGACACAATAGAAAGAAGGTAATTTTTGGACTCTAACTAATGACATGTAACCAACCATTAGAAAGAGATATAGATGATGAAGAGATCACTAGATGAAAGACAAGAAGAAAAAGGGATCATCCTATGATATTCGAAAAGGACTATGAGAAATAAGATAATATGATCTTGAAAGAAGTATGGAGTAATTTATACTTGAATAAAGAAGCATGATCCTACGAGGAGACTATCCTATACATGATGAGAAAAGTATAAGCATCTAAGGATTTCGAGATAGATGAATTACAGCTTGAAACCGGTATTGTTAAACTGGCACGGATGAGAGTATGCATCAGAGTACGCAGCGAAAGCGATCCTTATAGGTAAGGCCTTGAAGAAGGAACAATAAAAAAGATAAACTGAGCTTGAGCCTAGATTTGATTCCTAAGGGGAAATGCATTCACCAAGAAGTTATCTAAGAGACAAAATACCTTGAAGATGATAATTTATGGAATTTCGACGATGAAATTCTGTTAAGGGGGTAATAACATAATGCCCGAGCAATTTACGCTATTTTTAACAAAAATTGGACATTCTATGGGAAATGAACTGTGTGGAATGTTTGACTTTATTTAAAATAGTAACTGAAGGAATTTGAGAGGAAACTTGGTACCATTAGATTCTACTCAAAAAATGGAATCCAACACCTCAAAAATCACCTAAAACGGAGTTCGTATGAAGAAGTTACGGCCGCTTAAAGATCAGGGGTAGTTTTGTAATTTAAACAGAAAACGTTTAAAACGAAAAAGGACAAGAAGCGCAAGGTGCCATTTTGATAACGGCACCCCCTGTCGTCTTGCTCCCCAGATTTTTCCAGAAACCCTCAAATCTCGATTTTTCCAGAAGGATCTACCACCGCCAAGGGCGGCACCGCCATTGGCAGCACCGCCATAGCAGGGCTATAAAAAGCCCCATCTCTCCCTCTCAAAAACACAAATTTTTGGTAACTTTTGGACTAGGGTTTCTGGCAAAAACCAAAAACCCGTCCCTCTGTGTTTTTCGGCAACGGCCAGGCCCAAATTAGGCCGGTCATTCTGTTCCCGTCTCCCCATTTCCCCCGCTTCTATTTTCTGGTTTTGACGTTGGGGTTTTTTTGCTTCAAGAATTCTGGCAACGTAAGGGTTCAGGCAGGCGAGAGGAGCACGATCTCTGGCGACCCAGGTAAGCCATTTTTCCTTCTGTCCTTTTCCCTTCCACTTCCCCAGGTCAAAACTAGGTCGGACCTAGCATTTTCCGGCCGGAAATTGCAAAACCCAGGACCGGACCAACGAAGGAGACGATCCTGGGCGTGGTGCGTGATGCACACCGACTTAGCCCGTGGACGGACCCCAGGAGTTTATAAATGAGACCCAGGGATGGGTTGAAGTGATAAAGGACGCGACTCTAGGAGACTTTGAGGTAGGTGCTCTATCGCTACTAGACTTTTTTAAAAAGAGCCATGATTGTTTGAAAATGCATGTTTTAAGTATAAGTTATATGACTTGTTTAGTATGATTTAATTTAGCATGCATATGACAAATATATTATGCATAGACATGCTTTGCAAACAATTACATATATTGCATGAATTGTGAGCATTGAGTTCTTGAAAAATTGCATGTCCTTGAGGGTTACCAAAAGACGCTGGAGTGCCCAAAAGACACTGGGTAGGCAGCTGTGAGGGCCAGGCAATTGTGAGGGACCTAAAGAGGACAGGATATACGGCGACAGACCCGTGATAGAGAACGTCCAAACTAAGTGCCAGTAAGTAAACCCCTACCTTATCTTTCAGTGAATCATACTTGATTGTAGTTACTCTCTGTAGCTGAGGCTGTGACTAACACTTTCTTGGGAATAGTGTCAATTTAAAACTATGCCATGGCTATATGATTTGGAAATGTATTTTGACACTCGGGGTTTTATACGAAAGATTGCTTTCCAAAACCAAAAGAATTTCATGCATTTCATATTTGTAAAACAAGTGATCTCACCTTTTTATTAAATTTGCATCATAAAAAAAAACCCGGGTCTTCACAAAAACCCATTGACCCCTAGCTTTCCTCCATTTGGATTTCTTGTGGGCAAGCTCTCTAATTTGAACTCCTCACTGTCCACCTACCTCTGATCAAATCTCCTTCCCTGATGCTGAACACTGTTGCATACCCCTCACTTCCCTATTTTTGGTTCTAGGTGGCAATTAAATTAAGGTTAAAGGCCACATGCATGCCCTGAACCCCTCTCCTCTCACCCTTCTTTGCCTTTGCCTCAATCCATAGGAGATCGGCATAGCCGATCAACCACGCCAATCTAGCCAACGACTGGACAAGGGCCACTAGTCGAAACCCACTTCCATTAAATTAGGATTTTTTGGATTGCATTTGCATATTTTGCTAATTTCTCATAAATTTATCCATCTTAGTTGTTTTGTATGAGGGGAATTTGGCAAAGGAGTGGCTCTATCTGTGGGTTGAAGCTTCATCAAATTTTACTGCTTTCCTATGTTAGCGTTTTTCTTTGTGAGAAAACTTGTGCTGAGGCTCCATTATAACTTGCAATTTCTTATTTCAATTTTAAATGAGTTGTATTAATATAGGGCGGGTGTAGGGTATGGAGGCCAACACTTAATCTTCATCAAAGACCCCACCGTAAGAAACCTTCACTCATCTTTTACTTGTCTAGTATAGTTGCATTTAGTACAACTTTGCATTCATTTGGTAGTGTAACTCATATAGTTTAGGGTCATTCATCTTAATTTTTGCATCTTAATTAGGGTAGTTGCATTAGATTGCACCTAATCCTTGGTTGTTTAGCATATATGTTGCATTAGTTTGCTTACTTGTACTTGCATTGTACGTTTACTGCTTTGTGGTGGATGGAACATAATGTTAGTAAGGACTCCATAAGAATCCTCATAAGATAAGAACTAGATTTCATTACCAGATCCTTAGCCCATGTAGGCAATCAAATCAATTCCTTGTATGATTGCAAGCCAACCCTTGAAAGCTTAATTTTAAAATCAAGTAGCAAGAGACTTAGGGTTTCGAGTTCGTAGGATCCTTTTAGAAGGAAGAGATTTTTTGACACTCTAGTGGCTTTTGAGCATCATGGTTATAGTGGGTATCCAAAATCTAAGTAATTTTTCCATGCCTTTTATTGATGGCTGTTGAGGTCTAAATTCCTCCTTCCATGAGAATTGTATTAACTACTTCAAAATAGAACATAACTAGTAAGTAATGGCCAAGCATAGATAAAAGGAGGAGCTATCTAGATTTAGGTCTAAAAGGTACGACCCTACTCATTATCAAAGATCAATAATTTAGCTTGTTATTGGACTGTTTGGAATTGATTGTGCATCATTTAGAGTTAGGAGTCACATTTAGTTAAGGTTTTTCATTAAAAAAAGGGTACTCATTGGTTGTATACAACAATTTATTTCGTTATATGTAAGGTTGAGTGCAATGGCCTACCAAGCAAGGGATGGAAAACCATCACATTAATACTATTTCACTTTGACAAGTGTTTAATTTTGCATAAAAACCACCCAATTAGTTATTCATGTGTTACAACTTCTGAGGGTAAATTAGGGTTCTTAGGCTAAAATTAGCAACACATGCATTGTTTTGACCTAATAAAGCAAAAGTTTGATATTTTGTTGGTCCAAAAGCTTATCCAAGATAGATATATGATTAATCATATTTTTCTAGGATTTAATTAGTTTTTTTTTTTTTTTACTTTTTGTATGAAGTGGAATGAATGTCGAACAATCTATATTGCACTTTGTAGAGGTTTTCGAAGGGCAAGCTATGTGGTTAGCTCACTAGGGGTGTAAGGGATGGCAAAGGTCTTGGAGAGATGATTTGATGGTCGAGATTGATCAAGATGAACATGAAGATCAAGATCAGAAGATTGAGTCAAAGCCTAAGAATCATCAATCCAACATGAATTCAATGTTCAAGATCATATTATGGTCCAACAATGGATGTGATTAAAGGAGTTAAAGGTGGCCAAAGTGGGCCCATGAAGTCAACCATGCAGTTTCACCACCTTTGCATGGGTTACCATATAAGCCATGGGAGAAGGTGACAAGCTAAGGAATCCAAGCCACTAAAGCCAAAGGATGAAGCCATCAAGCCAAGCTAAGAGAGACATTAGACCAGCCATGAAGTCTTGCCAATGGAGCCCTCAAAGTTAGCCATCAAAGCCATTAAGCTAAACTAAATGGAGGGCTAGGATTGGAGGAAATTCAAGAATATTATCCATGAGATTTTAAGGGATATTTTAAAGATAATTAAAGGAAATATCATTAGGATAAGTTGGCATATGGGCAAATAAGATAAGAGCCTTCCAATTTTGATGTTTTCCACACTCTTTTCCACCTTTTTATCACTTTCAACTTCACCACCAAATACCCCACGAATTTGAATTTCCAATTAAGAGTCCTATCATTCCATAACTCTTTCACCTTCCTAAACTCCCATTCTAACCACTCAACCAATCTCATGTCCTTAGGAAATCACTTAACTAATCAAAATTTTCCATCTCACCTCACTTTCCTAAGTTTTTCCTACACCCCACTATCTTTTCTTCTTTCCATCTCTTTCCTACCTTATCACTTCACCCACCTTCCTAATTTGGAGGAGCTTCCAATGATTTTTGAAGGGGAGATTCCCCTTCCTAAAAAGGTGGCTTCTCCCACGTACTCCACACCAACATGGAAGCCACCTCTCATACTATGTTTCCTAATTGAAAACCTTAGGCTTTCCCCTATCCTAGCTTTTGCTTTACTTTCCTTTTCTTTTCCTTGATTTAAAAACTAAGATTCAAGGCTGGTTTTCTCTTGAAGTTATAACCAAGGGAAGTCATCTTGAATCTAGTTTTTCCCTTTGCCTTTCATTACCTTGAGTTCTCTTTTTAGTTTCCTTGAATTTCAGCCTTCTTCTCTTAGATTCCCTTGAGTTTTGCCTTATTATTTCATTGGAATCTCACTTGAATTTTAAGTATACTTATTCATGATTGATAGTTGGAGCAATTGAAAGGATTAGCTTGTAGTTATGGGTGGGTTAAGATCAAGTGGACTCCATTGTAATAGGATTTTAATTTTAAATTTAGATTACATGTATGGGACCTTTATGTTAATGGATTTTGATGTAATTCAATAAAGTTTATTGGAGTTTTTAATTCATGTTGATGTCTAATAGTTAATAGTTTACATCCTCAAATATTTTCTTACATTAGAGTTGATTAGTTCCATGTTTTGCACTTTTTATTAAGTGAACGATTCAACTACTATGCTGTTGGAATTTCTTTTCATGGTTGGTTTTGTTTAATTTTCAGCACCATGCACTTCATGTTCACTTGAATTTTCAAGCACCCAATCAGTTCTTTAGATTTCTTAGTTAATGTCAAAGTAAGATTGCATGCTTTAGGATTTGCAAAGTTGTTGATTAATTAAGATTCAAGCTATTGCCTCATTCAGATAGTAAAGTAGTTTAGTAGTGTTGATCTTAATTAGTTTGTTTGCATGTTGAGCTTAGAGTATAGTTGTTAAAGTTTCCTTTTCCACAAGTTTAAGTTCTTTATTTAGAAGATTGAATGGTTAGGAAATTATTTGTTTAATGGTTTCCTTAGGCTAGTTGATAATTTCATGCTTAGGAAAGTTAAGTTAAGAAAGTTGTTAAATTGCACTTTAGGAAAGTTGCTTATTTACATTTTTAGAAAGTTCTTACTTTAGGAAAATCTTTAATTTAGTAAAGTCATAGATTTATAAAGTCTCATTTAGGAAAGTTTTACTTTTGGAAAGTGCAAGTTTCAAGAAAATTTTCAATTTGAGCATGTTTTTGCATAGGTTCTATTCCATGTTAGATTTTCGTACTTAGATTAAAAGAAATATTTTTATAATTTTGGCTAGGTTAGATAGTTTAAAGTAAGGACCACTAGCATCACATTAGTTCAACTCCTCATGGGATTGACCTCACTAGTGTGCTATATTGCAAATGATTCATGCACTTGCGAGTTTTATTTAAAACAACACCAACTATATGGATTCCATATCTGTATGATCTAAGAACTTATAAATTTGGCGTGACTACTTTAAAAAATAGTATGAGGTTTGTTTAAGTATGACATATTCTCAAAATTCATTAATTTATGTAAATGATGAACTGCATAGAAAAATAGCTACTTACTCCATCGACACAAGTGCAATTTTTCCAAGACCTTGTAATTGTTCACAATGTCTCAAATTTGAATAATTAAAATAGAAAGATGAACAGGTCAAATGTGAGAGTAGCTATGGAGTTCGAAATTTTAGAAGATGGAGATTTTCCAATATCTAGATGGTGAGCCTTGCAATCTTAGATTAGCTTTATGATTTAGTGGAGAATGCAAATGTATATTTACTTTCATGTTGTGGATTCAATTGTATATAATGGAATATGTTGTGATATGGTGGTGATTGGAGGTTTTGGGAAGTGATAAGTCTTGTATATTTGTTTTCAAAGCAATAAAAAATTATTTATATTATCTATCAGGTGTTTTGTATGCATGCGTCAAATGGACAGATGTTTGAAAATTAGAGGAAACTATATTGGATTTTTTGTAGAAATGAGACAATCATTTCACCATAAAATCCTTATGTTTTGTGTAAAAATGACGCACAGGATTTTCAAAAAAACTCAAAAAAAAATTTCATTGTTTTGTTTTCGAAATGAATTTCAAACAAGGGATATCACAAATTTAGAAAAAGTTATCAAAAATTATTTTGAAAACCTAGGGTGTCACAGTTTGGTAGTGGAGCTCAAATTGAAATCACTCACAACCAGTCACAACAAAATTTATTAAGAGTCCATAAAACAAGGAGAGTAGTCCTTGTGAGGTAAGAAGAAGAGAGTATTTTATGGAGTAGTATGATTTTTTGCAGAAACAATTAGAATATGAGAGTGCAGGAGTTAGTGTCATTAAATGAAAGCATTGGTATGTGATGGATGATCCATTTACATGGAGAATTTCCACAGAGTTCAAGTTTTAACTTATATGGTGAGTATAGAACTTTGGACAGTATGACCACTATAGTATAGTACTAAGTTGAGAATCATTATATATAGGATTAGGAGATGGTTATAGTAATGAAAATCCCTTCGAAACGTAAAGTCATATGAATAGTCTGAATACATAGTAGACTTTTACTATTAATAATTGAGGTATTATGGAAGATCAATTGTAAAAATTTTAGCTATGAAACATGGTAAGGTGGATGTGGAGGAGATAAACAATTTATAACAGTAATCTAAGTCTAAATAATGAATTTAGAACAACTTAGTGAAATAAGAATAACTTCATTTAATAAAATAAAGTTAGAGAAGAATGGGAATAGGACAAAGAATAACCATTGTGAAGAGGAAGTAGATGAAATAAATAAATAAATAAAATAAGTAAGATATGGTGACTGTCTAAATATAAATCTTAGAAATGGTTGATGTTAGGATTAATAATGGCTTTGAACCAAGTTCTGTCTGAGAGGATAAACTTAGAAATTACTTACTCTCGATAAAGAACTTGATTAAACTACAAAATCTGACAATTTAAAAGAATTTTAATGAGAAATAAGATATATATATATGGGGGGGTTTGAAAGAAAAGCATATGAAACTTCATTAGAAGATTATATTAAGATACCTATATAGATAATTAGAAGAGAAATGTATAAGAAAAAGGGTCAAAAGTAAAGTAAGAAATTATGATTCTAACAAGTAGGTGAACAATAGTTACAATTCAAATTTCAAAGATTAGTAACCTAATATATATAGAGAGTGAGAAACAAGAAAGGAAACTGTTGGTTAAACTAAATCATGAAATCATTCTAGCCTAGATCATAGCTTAAAAATTGAGATCAATAAATAGAAGGGAATAATATTTGTCTAAGATCAATAAATACAAGAGAATAATATTTGTCTAGAGTTGATAGGAATGATATAAAGATATTTTGGGGAATGAAATGCGTTACTAATTACCTGAGGAATGACGTGGAACAATTTTGAGGACGAAATTTCTATAAGGAGGAAGAATGTGACAACCTCAAATTTTGAGTTAATTTTTAGGTAATTATAACATATTTTAATGAGAATGAAAATAGAAATTGAATTGTTTGAAAATTAAATTTTAAGGATGTGACCCCCTTGAAAACTCAAAATTTGTATTTAAAACTATAAAAAATGAAAACTACATGTCAAGATGATTTTAGCATCATTAATTTGCCCTAAATGGAGATTGGAGTGGAAAATCCCCAAAAATTTCACTAATTTAAGGTGGTTCCAAATTGATAATGATACCCCTGCCCCCACGACTTGGCCTTGACGTGATGTGCGATAGGATGACCCAACATGCATGGAGCATGGCTCAACACACAGTGGGCCAAAGTGCCATGTGTCATTGCTCTACCAGTCTGGGGCAGTGACCAAAACTAGGAGGAGGGGGCACTAGAGGACAAGAGGAAAACCTGGCGACCCCTAGCTTTTATCCATTAGAATTTCTTGTCGATGAGCTGCCTGATGGGAACTCCTCGCCACTGTTCACCTGCCTCCAATGAGATCTCCTTCCCCGATGCTGAACACCCCCAAAAACCTCTCACTACCCTCCCTCTTTTTTGTTCCAAGCGGCCCTAGGTTGTGACCAAACCCGAGTCACTGGCCGCCTGGCACTTGAACCCCTCTCCTCTCGTCCTTCTCTTTCTCTGCCTCAATCCACAGGGGACCGGCATAGCCGATCAGCAACGCCAGTCTAGGCATCAACTGGGCAAGGGCCACTAACTGAAACCTCTCTCTCTCTCTCTCTCTCTCTCTCTCTCTCTCTTGTTCCCTCCTTTTTGGCGGCACAACCTGCTGCCACTAGCCCTATTCCTCTCCTCCTCACTCCTTATTCCTCTCCACCAGCACCATATGGCTCGGCTACCTAGGTAGGCCTGCCACACCCCCTTTCCATCTTTCCCTCTTCTTCTCTCTTGGCCTCCCTCCATTCTTCTCAAACCAACGTAGATCGATTCGCAGATTGCACTAGTCTCATTTCCCCTTCCCCTTCTCCCTCCAGCTGGCACAGCCCTCTCTCTCCTTTTTAAGTAGCGTAGCACTGCAGGTGTCTCAGCCCTGCATTTCCCCCCCTATTTCCTTCTTCCTCATGCAAGTCAGGGTAGGGTGACTTGCTTGTGTCAATTGCTTCCGATTCACTTCGGTGGGCCGAGTTGACATAGTGAGGCCCCCCAACCCCTTTAATCTTTGACCCCTTATCTACCCAATTCAGGATAAATTTCATAGATCCAAGATAACACCGTGATCTTACCAATGCAAGGAACAAAACCCATCTATCCGTTCATTGATTAGAGAAGATTCGATTGTTGATCATGACCAAACACTCAATCCAACTAGATCACTAGATCTGATCTTTATACGAGATCTAATCATCGATCTATCTTTGAATGATGGATCTGTAATTGATTTTACAGATCCTACCATGATCCAATTGTCAATCTACCTCCAAATGGAAGATATTTCTATCAGAACCATTCATTATGATATGACCATTGATTAGTTCTAAACCCTCACATGATTTAGCCATTGATCCATTAGTGACATCTTGATTTGTGACCAATCTAACTAATTCACCGTGATCCAACCATTGATCAGTCACCACAAACCAAATCTATCATTGATCTGATCCATTTATAATGACGATAAGTGTTTAATTTTGCATAAAAACCACCTAGTTAGTTGCCCATGTGTTTAATTTTGCATTTTTAACCTAATGAAGCAAAAGTTGTTATTTATAGGTCCAAAGGCTAATTCAAGGTAAGTATGTGACCAATCATATTTTTCTAGATTTAACTAGGGGCTTTCACTTTTTGTCAAAGGTAAGATGGTGATCCAACGACCGAGATCTTTATGGATGAAATTGAAGATCAAGATCAAAAGATTGACTCATAGCCTCAAAATCATCACTTCAACATAAAACCAAAGGCCAAGATCATCTTATGAAGCAGTAATGGATGCAATTAAAGGAGCTAAAGATGGCCAAAGTGGGCTCATGAAGTAAGTCATCCATTCACACCACCTTTGCATGGAAGCCACTTTAGCCATATAGGCCATGATAGGTGGCAAGCTAAGGAATTCAAGCCAAACCATACAAGCCACTCAAGCCAAGGGATGGAGGCAAGAAGCCAAGCCAAGAAAGCTTCCAAAGCCAGCCCTAAAGCCCTACTTAATCATGCATTCTATCCTTGGATTGGATGCATAATTTTAAAGGCCTTTTAATTAGATTGCTGGAAATTTCAGAATTAAACATTCACTTCCTTAATATCCCATCAACATAAAGCAAACAATTAAGAAGAAATGTTGTCAATAATCAAATAAAAGACATTCACTACAAAGTAGTGACACATGGTAGTTTGGCCCACCGCATGTCTAGCTACTCTCCATGCGTGTTGGGTCATCCAGCCAGCAATGGGCCAAACTGCCACATGTTGCTACTCTGTGAGTGAATGCATTTTACTTGATTATTGACCATTCTTCTTCTTAATTTCTTACTTTATGTTGATGGGATATTAAGGAAATGAATGTTTAATTCTGAAATTTCCAACAATCTAATTAACACCTCTAAAATTATGCATCCAATCCAAGGATAGAATGCATGATTAAGGGGGGCTTTAGGTCTGGCTTTGGAAGCTTTCTTAGCTTGGATTCTTTGATCCATCCCTTGACCTGAGTGGCTTGTATGGTGTGGCTTGAATTCCTTAACTTTTCACCTTCTATCATGGCCTATATGGCTAAGGTGGCTTAAGTGGCTTCCATGCAAAGGTGGTGGGAATGCATGACTTACTTCATGAGCCCACTTTGGCCATCTATAGCTCCTTTAGTCACATCCATTTCTAGTTCACAAGATGATCTTCGCCTTAGGTTTCATGTTGAAGTGAAGATTTTGAGGCTTTGACTCCAGCTTTTGATATTGATCTGTAATTTCATCATAATCAATCTCAGCCATTGGATCACTATCTTACTTCTTAGAAAGTAAAAAAATAATAATTAAATCCTAAAAAAATATGATTAATTACATACTTACCTTGGATTAACCTCTAGACCTACAAAATAACAAATTTTGTGATATTAGGTCAAAAATGCATGTGTTACGAATTTTGGTCTAAAAATTCTAATTTACCACTATAAGTTGTAACACATGGTTGGATTGCAGTGTTATCTTGGATCTATGAAATTCATCCAAGATTGGGAAGAATAAGGGGTAAAAAATTAAAGGGGGTAGTGGGCTTCATTGTGTCAATGTGGCCAACAAAAGCGAGTTGGGAGCACGTGCCATGGGCAAGTCACCCTACCCTAACTCCCATGAGGAAAAAGGAAATAGGGGAGAGATGCAAGGCTAGCATGCTAGTAGTGCTGTACCATCCAAAAGGGAGCAAGACAAAGAGGGAGAGGTAGGGCTATGTCAGCTGGAGGGAGAAGGGGAAGGGGAAAAGGGACTGGCATGGTGTGTCAATCAGTTTGCACCGGTCCAAGAAGAATGGAGAGAGACCGAGAGAGAGAAGAAGAGGGAAGGTGGTGTGGCCGACCTGCTTAGGTGGCCGAACCATATGGCACTAGTAGAGGAGAATAGGGAGAGAGGAGGAGAGGAATGGGGCTGGTGGCAGCAGGTTGTGCTGACTAGAAAGGAGGGAATGTGAGAGAGCAAGAGAGACAAGGAAGAGGGGCTTTGGCCAGTGGCCCTTGCTTGGTTGCTGCCTAGACTGGCATGGCCAATCGACTGTGCCAATCCCCTATGAATTGAGGCAAAGAAAGAGAAGGGTGAGAGGAGAGGGGTTCAAGTGCGTAGGTGGCTGGTGGCCCTGGTTCGGTTACTGCTTGGGGCTGCTTGGAACTGAAAAGAGGGAGGGTAGTGAGGGGTTTTCAAGGGTGTTCAGCATCAAGGAAGGAAGTCTCATCGAAGGCAGGTGAAAAGTGGCAAGGAGTTCTCGTCAGGGAGCTCATTGACAAGAAATCTGAATGGAGGAAAGCTAGGTGTCACCATGTTGTCCCCCCTTCCTTTGGTGCCCCCATGGCCCCTCTTCCCATTTTGGTCACTGCCTGACACTAGTAGAGCATCGACACGTGGTAGTTTGGCCCTTCACATGTCGAGCTACGCTCCATGTGTGTTGGGTTGTCCTACTACACATCATGTCAAGATCAAGTCCTGGGAGAGGGGTGTCGTTATCAATTTGAACTCACCCTAAATTAGTGAAATTTTTGGGAATTTTCAAACCCAATCTCTTTTTTGGGAAAAAGTAATGTCCCTGGAATCATCTTGAGACATAGTTTTCATTTCTTATAGTTTTAAATCCAAAATTTGAGTTTTTAAGAGGGTCACTTCCTCGAAATTCAATTTCCAAACAATTCAATTTCTACTTCATTATAAATAAAATATGTTATAATTACCTATAAATTAACTCAAAATTTGAGGTTGTTACATTCTTCCTCCTTATAGAAATTTTGTCCACAAAATTGTTCCACATCATTCATCAAGTAATTTGTGCGCTTACAAGTTTTATTTAAAACAACAAGAACTGATCTAATCTTAGATTAGTCATTGAAACATCAGATCCTTGACTAATCCACCTCCATGAGATGATCCAACCATTAATTGATTACTTAGTACTTAGATCTGTAATCAATATCAGCTTCTGATTCAATATGGATGTAAATTTCTCTCCAGATGATCTGATATGTGATCGGATCCAATCGTTCATCTTGACCTAACTATATATCAGTGAAATATACTCATAGATCCATGTCTAATTTAAGTATTCGTTCTAATCTAACCATAGATCTATCAGCAAACACCTAGAACAATGACATATCTAGCTCATTCCCAAGATCTGACCGTTGATTGACCATTTAATGTCAAATATGTGAGATTAGGCATTACATCTCTTTTTGATCTATAATGGTTCCACGGTTGAAGTTATAGATCAGTATATCTTTGATTTTCAAGTACACTAATCATCAAGAGAGACATGATTAGAGCCATCCATTCATAGGTCAATGACGAAACCTACAAATTGGTCAATGAACAGATCCAGCTAAAGTAGGTACACACGTAAACTGAGGTTAAGTGTCATATGTGGTAAGTGGATTAAGATTGCTATTTTGGATTGTTTAATAAATTGCTATGTCATTATAAGAATGATTGAATGTAGATAATAATTTACAAAGTATTGTCTTTAATTACTAAAAATATGAAAGCATGAGATAGGTTTGGAAGTTATCTTGTGACACCTTTTAAAATTATTAAAACGAAAATGGAACAACGAATTTAAATAGAAAATGTAACTATTACCCTAGTTGTAACACTTAAACAAAAGAATGGAAACTATACTCATTGACTGGAACTTTGGATATATATATATATATAGATATATTTAGCTGATGATAATACTTAGAAACATGATATACACTTGATTAGTTATAGATGTGAAATGATCTTAAAACACTTGTTTTATCCCAATTATAACATTAAGACAAATGAGTAACTAGATTGCCTATCTTAATTTTCAGCTTATGCTTACATCAAATGGATATTGCAATACCTTAAACAAGGTTTGCTTTTACACATGCTTCTAAAACATAAACACATGTATATTGAAATTATAATATTTGGAGTGCTCTAAATAGTATAAAATACTAATAAGTATATCATCACTAAAGTAAAGAATTCAGAGTAGCTCACAAGGTTTTTGAACTATTGGAAGACTTAGGCAAATGTCCTAGAAGATGTCATACTTATAAATTAACGACTCAAGAATGATGAAATGATTGGTTTCATGATGGAAGAAAATTTAACATAATAACTCATAGTTTGTATTCATGAGTAGATGGTAAGGAAATAATCCTAAGGTCTTCAAAACCAAGAGATAAAATAAAAATTGTGTAAATAGTAGCCCTTAATTAGGTTCACTTTAACATGATTTGACTACTATTCATTGAAATTGAATTATCTATTGATATGTAGGACTAGAAATGACCATAATCACATGAAATGATTCACATTTAAACTTGAAAAGAATATTCTAATCACCATGAATATACAATAAATATTTACAAGCCATGACCTTAAGTTGTAGTATGTGTGTCTTTATTAATAAAGGCTTTATGATCAATTTTAGTTATGGTCTACTTAGTGATGAATGCTTTTAAGATATTGCTTAAAGATTTATCCTTTGTAATCATGGATTTAGATGCATACTTTTTGAAATTGACAAAGAATTATCTAATATATGAATAAAGAATGCATGTTTTGAATTCTCATGAAGATATGTTTTTACAATTTGTCAAGAATATGGGTTGAAAATTAATATATTTAAATGGTTTTCTCATAAAACTTTGAAATAGTTGTTTTATTTTCATGAAATGATTTTTGAGATGTGTATGATTTATAATTTGGATGGGCACTCGATGAGTAGCCATAAGTCCTAATGGATGCAGATTTGTCAATGCTTGGGCAGGTACTCTAGGAGCAGTCATAAGCCCAGACAGTTACGGTTTCATTGATGTTTTAGATAGGCACTTTATGAATAGCCATAAATCCTGATGGATGTGGATTTTTTAATGCTTAAGAAGATGCTACATGACCTATTGCAAGTCCATGTGGATATGGATTTCATCAATGTTTTGAGCAGTCACTCTCAAAGTGTCCCAAACTACCCTCCTAGGCATACTCATACAATGAATGTCTATACTATGAGACAAATAATCATGTATGTATACACATGAATTTCCAATATATCTTTGTATATCCACCTACCTCAAAGTAGTATCGGGTCTTGATTCATATATCCTCAAGTGGTATTCCTCCACAATGCTCATCCTAGTCTATATTCATACATCTGTCACTGTAATGTCCCAGCAATTTACACTATTTTTAACGAAAATTGGACATTCTATAAGAAATAAACTAAGTTAAATGTTTCACTTTATTTAAAATAGTAAATGAAGGAATTTGAGAGGGAACTTAGTACCATTAGATTCTACTCAAAAAATGGAATCCAATGCCTCAAAAATCACCCAAAACGGAGTTTGTATGAAGAAGTTACAGCCATTTAAAGATAGGGGTATTTCTAGAATTTAAACAGAAAATGTTTAAAAAGAAAAAGGACGAAAAATGCAGGGGACCGTTTTGATAACGGCACCCCCTGTCGTCTTCCTCCTCAGATCTCTCCAGAAACCCTCATCTCCCAATTTTTCCAGAGAGATCTGCCACCGCCATTGGCGGCACCGCCATTGAGGGGCACTGCCTTTTCCCCTCTATAAAAACCCCATCTCCCCCGCTCTAAAAACACATTTTTTCGGCAACTTTTGGACTGGGGTGTCCGGCAAAAATTGGAAACCCGTCTCTCTGTGTTTTCCAGCAACGGTCAGGCCAAGTCTGGCCAGCCATTCCTTTACCCATCTCCCCATTCCCCTTTTTTTCATCTGGTCGCAACGGAACGATGGGATTCCCCCTTCATCGAGTTTTCCCGGTGGCATGGGGTTTTCAGAACCGGAACGGAGGACTACCAGGTGGGGGGAGCGCCATCACCGGCTGCCCAGGTAAGCCGTCCTTCCCTTCCACTTCCTCAGGTAAAAAGCAGGGCGGACCTAGCGTTTTCCGGCCAAAAATTGCAAAACCCAGGACTGGACCAACAAGGGAGACAATCCTGGGCATGGTGCGTGATGCACACCCAACTGAGGCCATGGACGGACCCCAGGCACGCCACTATGCACGAGGGCATGCGACTGTGTATGGGCGTGGCCTCGGTGTGTCCCAGGCACAGTCCAGGTTCGACCGGGACGCATGGGCGGCCCGGGAGCCAAGGCACATTTCGACTACGCCAAGGTGTGTTTACACGAGGTCATCCAAGATGCATGTCATAGCGCGTCGCTTAGGCATGCTTGTGCACGTGTGAACACTGTCCCAGGTGCGGCCTTCGGGTACGTGCGCGACATGGGGCACGAGTCCTAGCTCAACTAGGATGCACGGGGTGCCCTGGGAGGTGAGACGGGCCATGCTACAAGGTGCATCCGTGTGATGAGGCACGTCATAGCGCATCACTTGAGCATGCATGTGCGTGTGCAAAACGCGGTCTTTGGCACAGCCTTTAGGCGCACACGCACGGGAGGCGGTCGTGGTTCAACCAGGAAGCATGGGTGTCCTAGGAACTGGGACACGCGGAACTAATGAGACTTTAAAATTAGGATCATAGGACCATTTATAGAATTTAACTATTGAATAAGTAGGTCCATATTATAGGATCTAGCCTGACAATGAATTAGGCAGTTTAACTATTGAATAGTAGATCCACACCATAGGATTTAGCTTGACGAATGAATTAGGCAAGGACCTTAGACCCAATAGGCAGAGCTAGCAATCTAACGTCTAAATAGAGTGAAATTAATGAGGTGAAAAAGAGGTTTTTGCTTGTTTGATCCGATATGATTTGGGCTGATAAGCTCGTGGGCACTATGCCGAGAGGTTTGGGTTGGCCTCTAGGCTCTACCACTATTAGGTGGATGGGTACCACGCCCAAAAAGGGCAACATCCCTACGTGGACTGCATGTGGTACAGGGGGCTACCACTAGTGTCACGGCACTGGGTCGACGTGTCATATGCCCCGGTGAGGCTATGACCGAGTGTCCTCAGGTACCTGGGGATCACACGGCAGTGAGGTCGTGGGCATTGTTTGGACCCTATGGTTTGAGGATTTATTTGCATTGCATATGGCATGACATGAGGTTCGTCGACCATACCAGATATCCATGAGTTGGATTCAGTTGAGCATCTTATACATATCATTATGTTTATGATATATGATACTTTTGACTTGGATTATGCTATTCTTTAAGTCGTCAGTATTTCAATTTCACAGTGGTTTTTAATATCGATATTGAACGTGATTGTTCGAACTTGCATATGTTTTTAAGAGCATATGATTTTAAACATAGCATGCATTACAAAACTAGTAGTGATAGACTCCTACTGAGTATAGTATATACTCACCCTATCCTTAACATTTTTCAGGATAGTTCCACTCACAAATAGAAGACATCTCAGGAGATATTAGTGCTAGGAGCAAGTGAATAAAAAAGGTGACAATTATACATGTAAGTAAACTCTCTACCCATTGGACATGTATTTATTTACAGTCAGGCTGCGTGCTATGACTGGATAGACCTAGGGAAAAACATTTATGATTTTCTAAAGTTTTTTCAAAAACTACTTTAATTGTTGTGAAAGCAAATGACACTCGAGGTTTACAAAATGAGTTTAAATATAAAAGATTTTTTCGCTGCATTGCATGGTTTTTTATAAAATGGTTTTCAAATAGGGATGCATCCCGCCTTAGGAGTTAGATATTGCAATTAAAAATGCATGGGAAACCCGGGTCGTCGCAGTCACACCATACATTTCAAGTTATTTATCCATACTTGTATGTATCCTTATAAGTGATACCCTAATTTTCCTTGAATCAAGTTTGATCAAGGGTTTGGGTTCTCTATCTATGTTCTTCTATACACACTATACATATACAATATAATACTTTATTAGTATTCTTATTATTCTTGATTATCCTTATCTTGGTTACTATTTTTATTAGGGTTAGATGATTTACTAACCTTTTATGCTCTTTATTATTATTACTCAATCATTTAATGTTTTAATGGTTGAGGGTAATTTATTTCATTCTAAGTTTATATTGCTCCTCTTATGTCAAATTGGGTAAGGCTTACTAGTTGAATGGTTGAACACAAAATGGCTACTTCAATCCTCATGTAAGGAGGCGTTTAGACCTCACAAGCATCAACGGAAGGTGGGGGGAGAGCGTGGCTCTATTAGATAATCCCATTAACCATTATGTCCATTATTCACTAGTTTGACCCAAAGTCAACCTTTCATAAGGTTCCTATGAGCATTTAACCCTAAGTATTCTTTCTAATTGATTTTAATTAAATTCATGAATTAAAATGTCATTCATGGAGATTTATTCTTCTCCTAAGTTGGACCAAGGAATTTCTATTCCTTATATTATCCTACTAACTATGGTCCTTACCATCATAAAGTCCATGTCATACATTCCATGTGAATGTCTTTTCCTTCTAATTTCATTTAATTACAATTTCAATGAAATTTTCATTACTTAAGCATTAAAGCATAAATTTAAAGAATAAATAAACAATTAACTAAACAATTAAATAATCAATTCTATAATTAACTCAACTAAGAAATGAAAGACAATAATGTTAAATAATCCAAATAGCAATCGAACGTGCTATCATGATCCAAGGGTCTCAATTGATCCATATTCATTTTTCATTTCTTTAGGGTTTAGATCTTGATCCTTCATTTTATTTTAGATCCAACATTTTATATTTATGTAATTTAATTATTAAATCATTGATTTATCTTATCCATTGATTTGATCTTCCTTGATCTACCTGATCAAGGAGATCTTAAGTTACTTTATAACATTTAAGGTCATAGATCTTGATCTGGTCAAAATCCTCATCATCCATTCATTAAATCCCTATGATATTACCTGAAGATCATCCTCCATACTGTCCAATCATCCTAGATCATCTTGATCTAGGAGATTCTATTCATTTTTAGGGATTTTAATAACTCTTAAGGCTAGATCTCTTAAGATCTGCACAATTAATTCAATTTAAGCCACTAATTTTATTTATTACATTATAAAATCATCATCCAACAAGGTATTAGTGGTCTAGTCATCCTAGATATTGTAGATCAAGGATGTTAGTTACTTATCCACTTAATTAAAGAAAATTCAATTAATTGAAATTAAAATTTTATAGGTTCAGTCCATTCTAATTATCATAAAGAATCCATCAAAACTTTTCAATCTCAGGTTGGATCTCAATTGAGATCAAAATTGTGATTTTAAGATTTCAGCCCATTTTAAGGGCTGAATTTCACCTTACTGGTTGAGATCAATTTTATTGATCTAGCGACATATAATTTTTACTGTGAACATGTTTCTTAAGGTTTTAAGACATTTTGAACACATCTATTAGTTCAGATTTCAAGTTTGGGATCATTTTGGCCATGATCCAAGATCAATGGCATGGATGGTACTAAATAGATTATGTAAATACTAATTAAAAATAAGATCTAACATGTTCTATGGTTCAATAACATAAATATGAATCCCAGGCAGGTTTCTGATCTAAATTTGGGGATCTATTAGACTCAAAATTAAGTTTTTAAGATTTCAACCCGTTTTAAGGGTTGAATTTCATCTTTACTGTTTTTGATCAATTCCTTCATATCTATGTCTAAAAATATGACTGTGAACATGATCCTAGAGTTCTATGAGGTCTCTAAAGACATCCATCGGTTCAGATTCGTTTGGTAAAGTCATCTGGTCCATGATCTAAGATCATGGGTACTGATTTTACTAAATAACTTATGTAAATACAAATTAAAACATGGATCTAAACTGGTCAGTACATTGTAAACACTACAAAGAGTCCATAGCATTTTTTTTTATCTAAAATCAGAGATATATCAAGCTTTGAATTGAAGAAATAAAATTTTCAGTTAACAAAATAGACAGCTCAGATTAGATCTGGGTTATAGGTACGGGGCGACCCGCGTCCTGCGCCTGTTATCGTCAATCCCAAGTGGCTGGGCAGAGGTAACTGACTACAGGTGAGACAGTCTGATCTGGACCATCGGATCTCCTATGGCTGGATCTCCTCCATCTAGTAAAACCAAGTTCTCAGATTTCACATCCTGGGGTTTTTGGACCCCAAGAATCCATCCATCGGCTCAGAAGTTACATCTGAGGTATGGATCAATGGGATCTCAACCCTCAGTGCCGGATCCATCGTTTCCAACGGATCAACGGCTGGGGAGCTCCCATCTTTGCTTGAAAACCAGACTAATCAACTAGAAATGAAAGAGCCGTGCAAGTGCACCTACCTGGAAGAAGATATTCCTGACCTTTGCCGAAAAAACAGAAAATCAACTCCTGATAATATAGGTCGTCAAAGCTTCAGTTTTTTAGTGATTTCTCCATGGATACTCCACTGATTATGGTAAACTCAAAGGGGTTTTGTAGATCTTGGTATTCCTCAAAGTTCCAATGGCTAAGATGATATTTCAATGGTTGAATATGGATGCCTAATTCATAAAACCGTAACAGGGTGTAAACCCGGCTCTTTGGGGACGACGTGTTTGTGGACGCGCCCAATAACCCGAGGATGAATGTTCCCTTGAGGCGTGTCTATGGACTCTCCAATTGAGAAATAGAAGGTTGGGAAAGAGAGAGGGAAAAAGAGAGAATGGGGAGGAATTTTGAGTTGAGATTTTGGCAGAGTCTAGGAGACTTTGTGATTGATTTTTGGAATATTTTTTTTAAGTTTATTTATAAGGTTTTTGAGTGTTTTCCATCATAACACCTAATAATTATGTTTTTTCCTTTTTAATATTTAATATTTATTTGATTCTCACTACCACCTCCTTCTCCAATAATTGGTAGTAGTGGTTTGACCTATGATTGCACATGGTCTGGTCATTGGATTCCATTTTGGGTCCTTTGTGGGCCCCATATGTGTAAAAACACCATTTTGCCCTTTATTTTAAAATTTTGAGTTTACTCCTACGAACTCGAAATTGAGTGTACTTAGTGACGTTGGACTCATATTTTTTAGTATATTATAAATTTGATGTCTTAGGCCTTGGCTAGGGTAAAATTACTATTTTACCCTTTTGTTCTTAAAATGGAGAAAATAAAGGTTTTTCACTCCGAATTCAAAATGCATCGTGCTTACAGTCATTCTAAAGGGTTCGTGGGATATGTTTTTAGTTATGCATGTCTTTATGCTTTATTTGTACTTCTATAAGAAGTACATTTTTGTTAAGCCTAATATTCCAGCCTGATTTTTCCTTGAAATCTTAAATTTCACTATTATATTTTTATTACAAAAAAGTTAGGGGTGTTACAATCTACCCCCCATACAAAAATTTCATCCTCAAAATTTCAAATCTACACTACTCAAACAAACTAGGATACAAGTTTTTCATTTCTTCTTCTAATTCCCAAGTAGCTTCCTTGATCGTATGATGTTGCCATAATACTTTGACTAAGGGAATAACTTTGGTCCTTAACTGTTGTTCCTTCCTGTCCAAGATCTAAATTCCCCTCTCTTTAAAGGTTAAGTTTGTGTCTAACTCCTCTGATATGTTTTGACGCACATGAGTCTCATCTGGAATGTATTTCCGTAGCATGGAAATGCCGAATACATTGTGTACTTTTGAGAGTTGAGGCGGTAGGGCTAATTTGTAAGCCACCAACCCAACCCTTTCTAGTATTTCAAAAGGACCAACATACCTTGGACTGAGTTTTCCTTTACTTCCGAACCTTCTCACCCCTTTGATGGGTGAGACCTTCAGAAACACATGGTCACCTATTTCGAATTCCAGGGTTCGGCGTCTTTTATCTGCATAGCTTTTATGACGACTATGAGCGACCAACAATCTTTTCTTTATTATTCTTACCTTGTCTGTACATTGTTCCACAAATTCTGACTTCATCAACTTTCGTTCCCCCATGTCATCCCAACACGTTGGTGATTGACATGGTCGTCCATACAAGGCTTCATAAGGTGCCATTCCGATACTTGCATGGAAGCTGTTATTACAAGCAAACTCTATCAATGGAAAATGCTCATCCCAACTACCCTTCCAGTCTAGTGCACAGGCCCTTAGCATGTCTTCTAAGGTTTGAATGGTCCTTTTTGACTGACCATCAGTTTGGGGATGAAAGGCTATACTAAATTTTAGTGATGTCCCCAATGCTTGTTGCTCGCTCTTCCAGCTTCTTGATGTAAACCTTCCATCTTGATCCGAGATCATGGAGAGTGAGACCCCATGAAGGCTAACTGTTTCTTTTACATACAATTGGGCTAAACTATCAATAGATTGGTTTTGTTTGATTGGAAGGAAGTGTGCTGACTTGGTTAGCCTATCAACTATTATCCATATCATGTCATGCCCTGCCTGAGTCTTTGGTAAACCCACAATAAAGTCCATGGTGATATGTTCCCATTTCCACTCTGGCAGGTCTAAGGTTTGTAGTAACCCAGCTGGTTTTTGATGCTCAGCCTTAACTTGTTGACAAGTTAAACACCTAGCCACACACTCCCCTATATCTTTCTTCATACCTTCCCACCAAAAATTTCTTTTTAAATCTTGATACATTTTTGTTCCTCCAGGATGAATGAAAATTTTTGATTGATGGGCCTCTTGTAGTAGTGTTTTTCTCAAGCTTGAGGGAACCATTAGTCTTCCTTGAAATCGAATAACCCCTGCTGAGTCTCTACTAACCCCTACCTTTTCACACATTGCTTGAATTGCTACATCCCCCACTTGGCCCTTTAAGATTTCTTCAACAAAAGCTGACTTGATGGTGACATTAGCCAACACTGCCTTTGTGTGTCTGCTTAGTGCATCAGCCACTACATTAGCCTTTCCAGGATGGTATTGAATTGTAAAATCATAATCCTTAAGGTATTCCATCCACCTTCTTTGTCTCATATTCAAATCAGCCTGAGTGAAAATATACTTAAGGCTCTTGTGATTAGTGAATACATTGAACTTTTCCCCATACAAGTAATGTCTCCAAATTTTTAAGGCAAGCACTGTTGCTGCCAATTCTAGGTCGTGTACTGGGTAGTACATTTCGTGCTTCTTTAATTGTCGTGAAGCATAAGCAATGACCTTCCCATTTTGCATGAGTACACTTCCTAACCCCTTACCTGAAGCATCACAGTATATTTCATAACCTCCACTCCCAGATGGCAAGGACAATACTGGTGCTGCAATTAATCTCTTCTTTAACTCTTGGAAACTCCTTTCACATTCATTAGTCCAAGTAAACTGTACTCCTTTTCTAGTCAAAGGAGTCAAAGGAAGAGCTAGATAGGAAAACCCTTGGATAATCTACGATAATATCTTGTTAACCCTAGAAAGCTTCTTATTTCAGTTACTGCTTTTAGTTGCTCCCAATTCATTATAGTCTCAACCTTGGCAGGGTCCACTTCTACTCCATTCTGAGAAATTACATGCCCCAGAAAATTGACTTTTTCCAACTAAAACTCACACTTTGAAAATTTACCAAATAGTTTGTGCCTTCTAAGTGTGGTTAACACAATCCTTAAATGTTCTTGATGTTCTAGTATACTAGTAGAATAAATAAGTATATCTGTGACGACTCCGGTTTTTATATGATGCAATTTTGATAAAAAGGCGAGATCTCTTATTTTATAAGTATGAAATACATGAAAATCTTTTTGTTTTGGAAAACAATCTTTCATAAAAACCCCGAGTGTCAAAACACATTCTCAAATTATCTAGCAATGGTAAAGTTTTAAATCAACATTATTCCCAAGAAAGTGTTAGTCACAGCCTCAGCTATTAGAGAGTAACTACAATCAAGTAGCATTGAAAGATAAGGTAGTGGTTTACTTACTTGCGCTTAGTCTGGGTGTCTTCTGTCACAAGCGTTCCTTGCTCTTAAGTGTTTACTTTGTGTCTGAAAAATGTTGAGGATTGGGTGAGTATATACTATACTCAGTAGGAGCCTATAACTACTAGTTTTATAATGCATGCGATGTTTTAAAATCATGTGCTCTTTCAAAACATGTGCATGTCTGAACACTCAAGTTCAATATATCAAAAACCATTGCCATATTGAAATACTAACGACTTAAAGAATCTCACAAACCAAGTCGAAAGTATCATATATATCATAAAATAATGATATGCATAAGATGCTTCATTGAATCCAACTCATGGATATCTAGTATGGTATGGTCGACCAACCTCATATCATGCCATATGCAATGCAAATAAGTCCACGAAACCATAGGGTCCAACTATGCCCACGACCTCACTGCTGTGTGGTCCCCAGGTACCTGAGGACATTCGGTCATAGCCTCAACGGGACCTATGACACATCTTCGTCGCAAATCATGCAATCTATGCAATCGATTGCAAAACATGCATGAAATGCATAAAATCTGCTCATGCGAGTATTGCATTCAAAGTCATAACCCTGCCTAAAAGCCTGCAAGCCTAGAAGCCTTCTTAGCTCTCTCTGGCTTGCCCTCATTGGCCCGCCCTCATCGGCCCGCCCTCGTAGGTCAAGGCTACACTTATCATGCAATCTATGCATGTAGCACATGTCTTGGCAATATATGCGCAATGTATTTTTCAAAACCTGTCCTCTTTGGGTCCCTCACAACTGCCTGGCCCTCACAACTGCCTACCCAATGTCTTTTGGGCACTCCAGCATCTTTTGGTAACCCTCAAGGACATGCAATTTTTCAAAAACTCAATGCTCACAAATCATGCAATATATGCATTTGTTTGCAAAACATATCTATGCATAATGTATATGCAATTATTTGCAAAACATACCCATGCATAAAGCTTTTATCATATGTATGTTGAATTAAGTCATGCTAAACAAGTTATATAACTTATACTTAAAACATGCATAAAACAATCATGGCTCTTTTAAAAAGTCTAGTAGCGGTAGAGCACCTACTTCAAAACATCATGGGTTCTTTTTAAAAGTCTAGTAGGGATAGAGCACCTACCTGGCTAGGTCGACTAACCCCTTTGTCCTCGTATGCTCCTAAACATGGTTTGGGGAATCAAGGTTAGTTTGGCCTATCTTTTATAGGTTTTAGAGTGGTTGGTCTTATTACTTAGTCATTAAGGGTCCATCCCTATGCCTATGGGTGTCCTAAGGTCTTAATTGCGCCTTGGTATCATCAGTTTTCCAAAGGTCTAGCAGCCACGCGCTACCATCCTATTCTAAGGGTCATGCTCACCTTTGATTGGGCCTTGATTAAGGATTTTATAGTTTGGGTGTGTCCGCATCGTCGACACAGACACAACATCTTTTGCGGCGCCTCAATTGGAGCTATAGATCTCAAGTTATAGGCTTTTTAGTATCAAGTATACATAAGGACCTTTAAGAGTGAAATGTGGAATGCTAGCACGCTACGCGCTTCGCGTTAGCGGCATGTGCCCCAGCTGTTCGTTGGGGGACCGGGGCATCCTCAGGACACCCTGGTTCGACCCTGTCGAACCAGTACGGCCCAGGGATCATCCCTGGGTCCTTGGTGACTCTCCAGGGCTCTATTTTGCAGGATTTTTCATGTAAAAACTTAGGGAAACTGAGCCCAGGACTACTGTGAAGACGGGTTTTGAGGGATCTTGGGCATACCTGGCTCATTGCTGGGTTTTTCTCCTCATTTCTGCTCTTGGTTGCTTCTCCAAAATGGGGTTTTTTGAAGCTTTTGGGCTACCATTAGAGGCACCCAAGAGCTCTATTTATAGAGCTATAAGAGGGTTCTGGAGGGGGCTCTCACCGCCCTTGAATGGCGGTGGAGAAACCTCCAGAATGGGGGTGATTTCTCCTCCAATCACCGCCGTTCTAGAGCCCTCTAGGGGGTTGAAGATGAAGGGTGCCCGTATCAAAACGGGCCCCTATGTTTTGCAGGCTAAATCTGTTTTTTGTAAAAATTACATTTTTGCCCCTGAACTTCAAAGGGCCATAACTTGCTCATTTTAACTTCATTTTGGGTGATTTTGGTCTTGTTGGATTCCTTTTTCTGAGATGCACCTAATGGTATCATTTTTAGGATCAAATTTCTGGGTTCAGTCAAGGTGAATAGTGAAATGACCAAAATGCCCTTATCTTCAAAAACTGAACTTTTCATTGCTAACTTGGGATTTTAATGTTACAAAATTGGAGTAATTACAATATCGTCAATGAATATGATTACAAATTTATCCAAAAATTCCTTGAAAAATCTATTCATCAAGTCCATGAATACGACTGGATCATTGGTTAACCCGAAAGCCATCACCAAAAATTCATAATGTCCATACCGGGTTCTGAATGTAGTCTTGGGTATATCTTCACCTTTAATACGCAACTGATGATATCCAGATTAAAGGTCAATTTTTGAAAAGACCTTAGCATATTGGAGTTGATCAAAGAGATCATCAATGCGAGGTAGAGGGTATCTATTTTTTATTGTCACATTATTCAGCATACGATAATCGATACACAGCCTCATTGACCCATCCTTCTTCTTCACAAATATCACAAGTGCTCCCCATGGTGAGTTACTTGGTCTGATAAACCTATTGTCTAACTATTCCTAAAGTTGGTTTTTCAATTCTCTTAACTCAGCTGGGGCCATTCTATATGGTTCTTTAGAAATTGGAGTTGTACCAGGAATCAAATCAATGGTAAACTCAATTTCCCTATGAGGGGGTAAACCTGGCAATTCTTCAGGAAACACATCTTGGAATTCCATGACTATGTCAATTCCTCTATTTTAGGCTGCTCCACATTCAAAGCAACTACAGTTGCTAAAAATGCCTGACACCCTTTTGACACATATTTGATAGCCTTCATAGCTGATACTATAGGCTTGACTGACCCATTTGGTTTTCCCTGCAATACTAGTTTTTCTTCTCCAGGTGTGTTACAAGTAAGTTTCTTTTTTCTGCAGTCCATAATTACCCCGTATTTGGCTAGCCAATCCATACCTAGTATAACATCATAATCTACCATGCTAAGTAAAATAAGGTCTATACTCATTGTTCTCCCTTGTACTTCCACAGGTACATCTGAAAGATATTCCTGTAATCTAATTGTTTTCCCCACTGGTGTCATTACATAGAATCCCAACTTTTCCACTATCAATTGTATACTAGATGCAAATATACAGGATATAAAAGAATGACTTGAACCTGAATCAAACAGTACTTTGGAATGGTGATGAGATACTAACAATGTACCTTCAATAACTGCATTGGATATTCCTACCTCTCCATCGGTAATGGCGAACACTCTTCCTTGATGACGTGGTACATTTTTAGGCTTTGCACCTTGGATTGCCAAGGGTTTGTTGCATTGATTAGAGAAATGCCCGATCTCACCACATTTATAATATTTGATAGGGGGTCGTGGCTGTTGTGGTGCCCCACGAGGGCATGCATGGCCTAGATGATATGTTCTACAAGCAGGGCATTGTTTCCTTTTTGTTTGGTTCCCTTGCTTGTTAAAAGGCCGAAAATTGTTTGAGGGTCTCTTGCCTTTCTTGAATGATTTTTCATGAGAGGTGCTCGTTCCTCCAAATTTGGTGAATTGGCTTCTTTTGTAGTCTTCTTCAAATTTGGATGCCATTTCAACACATTCCGCAATGGTAGTAGGTTTAGTCCCCAGCACCTTTGTCCTTAGTCCAGGATGTAACCCTTCCATAAAATGATTTATCGTGTTTCTTTCAGTGTTACATATGTGGTTGGCGAACCTCTTTAGCTGGATGAACTTATTTTCATAGTCCACCACAGAAAGGCTTCCTTGTCGTAACTCTAAGAACTCTTTCTGCTTCTGGGATTTGATATGTTCGGGGAAGTATTTTTCATTAAAAACTTCTTTAAATCTTTCCCATGAGATTTCTTCATAATTTAAGAAGACATTTCTTTGTGCAGATCTCCACCAGTAATCTGCTTCTTGCTTTAAGATGTAGGTGGCCATCTTGACCTTTAAATTATCTGAAACTCTTAATAAGCTAAAGGTCTTTTCCACCTCATGAATCCAGTCTTCAGCCTTCTCAAGTTCTCCCTTGCCATTGAAACCGCTCACCATTTTCTGGAACCTTTCCACTATTTTATCTATCTTCTCAAGTGTTAATTGTGAATGTTCCATTGCTCCATTTGGTATTGGTGAAGAGTTCTCCTGTACTGGGGTTGGAGTTTCTTGTCTAGGAATAGGAGCATTGGGCCCCACCTCAGGTTGAACCTGAGCTTCAGAACTTGGTGCTTCCCTTGGAGTAGCTTGAGATTGCATAAGTTGAGGAAGGATGTTCCTCAATACCCTCGTCATAACTTCCTCCAATTTATCCCATGATGATCCTTCCATAACGTTCTCAGACTCTCTTTGAGCTGTCTGCCTTGCTCCTCTTTTAGGTGGCATCTGCTCAAAACCCAACATTCTATGTAAGTATACTACTTAACTTCTCCCTAATATATCCTAATTTGGATAATTTCTTTGGACATTTTGGGGCTGTGAGTGACTAGATGAATGGCTCTGATACCAACTGTGACGACCTGGGTTTTTGAAACACATTTTATAATACATTTGTCCAAAGGAAGGGCCCACAAATGTGTAAAAAAATTTCGCAAACAATGTAGTGGAAATTCTTTTCATTTAAATTCGTTTTGAACAAAACCCAAGTCTCACTAGAAGATACATAATACACATAGTCATTTCGTACAAAATAAAAGTTTATTGAATACCAGGATTCATCCAGTGGTTCACTCTTACACAGCCTTGTATTAGGTTACAACCCATTGTCCAAAATTACATAATCCAAACTTCAAACCTCACCTTACATTAAAAACACTCAATACAATACACTCTCAAATAAGGAAAAATTACATATCTTCAAATACATACTCTGATTTTCTTATTTTCTTCAAATCTTCTACTATCTTGCTGCTAGATCTTCAAGCTTTAATCCTTTAAGTCCTTTATGGCCTTGAGCTTCTTTCCCTCCTTCTCTATGCCTGAGGTATTGTAAACATGGAAACATGTACAATACCTCAGCAAGCTATACTTGATAAGGGATACAAAAATATACTACTTCATCAATACAAGGATACATACCTCAGTCATTAAGCTGTCATGAGTCATCTCAAACTCATATATAGAGGATATACATTATTTATGTAGTACATGACAAATTAGTTAATATATTGAAGATGACTCAAAACTTGTTCTTTCCCCTGGCTATACTTCCACTTAGGAGAGTAATACCTAGCCAATTCACATATCACTATGCCATGGCATCATATTATGCCTATAATGTATGCATCATAATGCAAAATTCATTAGGACTACTATGCTCACAGTCTCAATAGGTACAGCGCACCTGGATAACTGTATAATCTTCCACTGATACCAACTGTGGAATAATCAATCCATGTCCTCATGGGGTGGACCATGGCTGTTATAGTGAGGCCTTCCCATTATTGCCCCACCCAACATTTAAGCTCTCTTTGGGCATGGTATCCATCATATAAATTTCAGGAAGTGGGTGGCCAAACCCTCATAACTTCCCTAGCATAGCATCCCCAGTCTCTATCTCTATGTAAATCAAAATTCACAAGTCTCCATACTTGTATGAAAAATACTTTGCACATATCAGACAATGTGTTTGTTTGACTAAGGCTGGAATATTTTCTACACCCTATCCTTAGGGTATCCTTAGTTTTCATATCCCATTCCTATCACCTCAATTAGTTTGATCATCATATTAGATCAAATAACTTAGATTCTGAGGTTATATCATTTAGTAAATCCTCTAATTTCATCCTTTAGTTGGATCATATATATGTTTTAGATCACTTAACATAATCATTTAGTTGGATCATAGAAATTTCTTATTTGGATCATGTGTTTTGGATCATGACTATGCTAAGGTACTAAGCATACTCATACAATGAAGGTCTATATTACGAGACAGATAATCATGTATGTATACACATGAATTTTCAATATATCTTTGTATATCCACCTACCTCAAAGTAGTATTGGGTCTTGATGCATATATCCTCAAGTGGTATTCCTCCACAATGCTCATCCTAGTCTGTATTCATACATCTGTCACACCATACATTTCAAGTTATTTATCCATACTTGTATGTATCCTAATAAGTGATACCCTAATTTTCCTTGAATGAAGTTTGATCAAGGGTTTGGGTTCTCTATCTATGTTCTTCTATACACACTATACATACACAATATAATACTTCATTAGTATTCTTATTGTTCTTGATCATTCAAGATCCTATGGATCTTCTTTGATCATCCTTATCTTGGTTACCATTTTTATTAGGGTTAGATGATTTACTAACCTTTTATTCTCTTTATTATTAGTACTCAATCATTTAATGTTTTAATGGTTGAGGGTAGTTTATTTCATTCTAAGTCTATATTGCTCCTCTTATGTCAAATTGGCTAAGGCTTACTAGTTGAATAGTTGAACACAAAATGGCTACTTCAATCCTCATGTAAGGAGGCGTTTAGACCTCACAAACGTCAACGGAAGGTGGGGGGAGAGCGTGGCTCTATTAGATAATCCCCTTAACCATGATGTCCATCATTCACTAGCTTTACCCTAACTCAACCTTTCATAAGGTTCCTATGAGCATTTAACCCTAAGTATTCTTTCTAATTGATTTTAATTAAATTCATGAATTAAAATGTCATTCATGGAGATTTATTATTCTCCTAAGTTGGACTATGGAATTTCTATTCCTTATATTATCCTACTAACTATAGTCCTTACTATCATAAAGTCCATGTAATACATTCCATGTGAATGTCGTTTCCTTCTAATTTCATTTAATTACAATTTCAATGAAATTTTCATTACTTAAGCATTAAAGCATAAATTTAAAGAATAAATAAACAATTAACTAAACAATTAAATAATCAATTCTATAATTAACTCAACTAAGAAATGAAAGACAATAATGTTAAATAATCCAAATAGCAATCTAACATGCTATCATGATCCAAGGGTCTTAATTGATTTTCATTTCTTTAGGGTTTAGATCTTGATCCTTCATTTTATTTTAGATTCAACATTTTATATTGATGTAATTTAATTATTAAATCATTGATTTATCTTATCCATTGATTTGATCTTCCTTGATCTACCCGATCAAGGAGATCTTAAGTTACTTTATAACATTTAAGGTCATAGATCTTGATCTGGCCCAAATCCTCATCATCCATTCATTAAATCCCTATGATATAATCTCAAGATCATTCTCCATACTGTCCAATCATCCTGGATCATCTTGATATAGGATATTCTATTCATTTTTAGGGATTTTAGTAACTCTTAAGGCTAGATCTCTTAAGATCTGCCCAATTATTTTAATTTAAGCCACTGATTTTATTTATTACATTATAAAATCATCATACAACAAGGTAATAGTGGTCTGGCCATCCTAGATATTGTAGATCAAGGATGTTAGTTACTTATCCACTTAATTACAGAAAATTCAATTAATTGAAATTAAAATTTTATAGGTTTAGTCCATTCTAATTATCATAAGAAACCCATCAAAACTTTTTGATCTCAAGTTGGATCTCAATTGAGATCGAAATTGTGATTTTAAGATTTCAGCCCGTTTTAAGGGTTGAATTTCACCTTATTGGTTGGGATCAATTTTACTGATCTAGAGACATATAATTTCTACTGTAAACATGTTTCTTAAGGTTTTAGGACATTCTGAATACATCTATTGGTTTAGAGTGCAAGTTTGGGATCATCTTGGCCATGATCCAAGATCAATGGCACGGATGGTACTAAATAGATTATGTAAATACTAATTAAAAAAAAAGATCTAACATGTTCTATGGTTTAATAACATAAATATGAATCCCAGGAAGGTTTCTGATCTAAATTTGGGGATCTATTAGACTTAGAATTATGTTTTTAAGATTTCAGCCTGTTTTAAGGGCTGAATTTCATCTTTACTGTTTTTGATCAATTCCTTCATATCTATGCCTAAAAATATGATTGTGAACATGATCCTAGAGTTCTATAGGGTCTCTGAAGACATCCATTCAAATTCATCTGGTAAAGTCATCTGGTCCATGATTTAAGATCATGGGTACTGATTTTACTAAATAACTTATGTAAATACAAATTAAAACATGGATCTAATAAGGTCAGTACATTGTAAACACTACAAGGAGTCCATAGCATTTTTTCGATCTAAAATCAAAGCTATATCAAGCTCTGAATTGAAGAAATAAGATTTTTGGTTAACAAAATAGATGGCCCAGATCAGATCTAGGTTACAGGTACGTGGCGAACCGCATCCCACGCTTGTAACCATCTGTCCCAGGTGGCTGGGTAGAGGTAACCGGTTACAAGTGAGACGGTCTGATCTGGACCATTGGATCGCCTGTGACTGGATCTCCTCCATCCAGTAAAACCAAGTGCTCATATTTCACATCTTGGGGTTTTTGGGCCCCAAGAATCCATCCATCGGCTCAGAAGTTACATCTGAGTTGTGGATCGATGGGATCTCAACCCTCAGTGCCGAATCCATCGTTTTCGACGGATCAATGGCTGGGGAGCTCCCATCTTTGTTGGAAAACCAGACTAACCTATTAGAAATGAAAGAGGGGTGCAAGTGCACCTACCTAGAAGAAGATATTCAAGATCATTGCCGAAAAAACCAGAAAATCCACTCCTGATAATATAGGCACCGGAGCTTCAGTTTTTCGGTGATTTCTCCACGGATACTCCGTTGATTATGGTAAACTCAAAGGGGTTTTGTAGATATTGGTATTCCTCAAAGATCCAATGGCTAAGATGATATTTCAATGGTTGAATATGGATGCCTAATTCATAAAACCGTAAATGGGTGAAAACCCTGCTCTTCGGGGACGACGTGTTCGTGGACACGCCCCATAACCCGAGGAGGAATATTCCCTCGGGGGGCGTCTGTGGATGCTCCAACTAAGAAATAGAAGGTTGGGAAAGAGAGAATGAAAAAGAGAGAATGGGGAGGAATTTTGAGTTGAGATTTTGGCAGAGTCTAAGGGACTTTGTGATTGATTTTTGGAATATTTTTTTGATGTCTATTTATAAGGTTTTTGAGTGTTTTTCATCATAACACCTAATAATTATGTTTTTTCCTTTGTAATATTTAATATTTATTTGATTCCCACTACCACCTCCTTCTCCACTAACTGGTAGTAGTGGTTTGACCTATGATTGCACGTGGTCTGGTCATTGGATTCCAGTTTGGGTCCTTTGTGGACCCCATGTGGGCCCCACATGTGTAAAAAAGACCATTTTGCCCTTTATGTTAAAATTTTGAATTTACTCCTACGAACTCAAAATTGAGTGTACTTAGTGATGTTAGACTCGTATTTTTTAGTACATTCCAAATTTGATGTCTTTGACCTTGGCTAGGGTAAAATTACCATTTTACCCTTTTGTTCTTAAAATGGAGAAAATAAAGTTTTTTCACTCCGAATTTAGAATGCATCGTGCTTACAGTCATTCTGAAGGGTTCGTGGGATATGTTTTCAGTTATGCATGTCTTTATGCCTTATTTGTACTTCTGTAAGAAGTACATTTTTGCTAAGCCTAATATTCCAGCCTAATTTTTCCCTGAAATCTTAAATTTCACTATTATATTTTTATTACAAAAAAGTTAGGGGTGTTACATGAATTGAGTGGAAAAATAGCTACTTATGCCACCCACACATGTGCAATCATGTCGAGATATTGTATTTGTTTACATTGTCTCAGATTTGAAGTAGAATGGAAAGATGAGTAGGTCGAATGTGAGAGCAGCTACAGAGTCTGGAATTTTAGAAGATGGAGATTTTCCAATATCTCGATGGTGACCCTTGCAAATTTAGATTGGCTTTTTGATTTAATGGAGAATATGAATGTATATTTACTTTTTTGTTGTGGATTCAATTGTATATAATGGAATGTATTGTGATATGGTTGTGATTGGAGGTTCTCAGAAGTGATAAGTCTTGTATATTTGTTTTCTAAGCAATGAAAATAATTTATATTTTCTATCAAGTGTTCTGCACGCAAATGCATATATGTCCAAAAATTAGAGGAAACTCTAGTGGATTTTTGGTAGAAATGAGACACTCATTTAACCATAAAATCCTTATATTTTGTGTAAAAATGACACTAGGGATTTTTAGAAAACTCTAAAAAAAATTCTACTGTTTTCTTTTTGAAATGATATTTCAAATAAGAGATATCTTAAAAATTTTAAAAGTTTTAAAAAGTATTTTGAAACCCTTGGGTGTCACAATGTAAGCCACATAAGTTAGCTAAGCCATACAAGCCATAAAGTTAAGGATTCAAGCCATTCAAGGCATCAAGCAAGAGCCATCAAAGTGAGCCTTGAAGCCATATAAGCCATGCCATATGAAGTCATATGATTGGAGGAAGAAATTGAAGCATTTATATTATGAAAAGATTGGATTTTCAAGAGAATAATTAGAAGGAAGTTGGATGAAATTCAAACAAGAAAGATAGCACGCAAGGTGGACCAATGGGAGAGGAGTCCTTGTATTTTATCTTTCATTTTCTTTTCTCTCATTTTCATTTTCTCTCATTCCTTTTCTTCTCCATCTTCCTCTCTCTTTACCACTCTTCCAAGTGAAACATATTTTAAGGATGGGAGTTCCACACATTCTCCTTTAAAGTGGTGCCTACCCCCCTTTGGTTGTCCTATGGTTTCACTCCCTTCTACTTTCTAATTCCACCCTTTTCTACTCACCTTCTTAGATTCCTTATCTTACCCAACTTCTTTTCCAAAATCTATCCTACATGCCCTTCCTATTGAGGACTCTTTTAAAATTCAAAAACTATATAAAACTTAAGGTGTTTCCATATATAATTCTAAGGAGTTCCATGCCCCCCTTTGAGCTAGTTCTCAATGCCTAGTTCCCATCTCTCTCTTCAAGCTTTCATTGTATTATGCATTGGGTGTTTAACCCATATTCAAGAAGCCTCCATGCCTTCTTCTTGTGTTCCTCCATTCCAAGTTTCATTCTTCTAAATTCAAGTCAGTTTTCATGCTTCCATTTATTCCTTGTTGCTTTTATTTACTTTCTAGCTCCATATGTTTCTTTGCATGATTTCTTTTGTTGTTGATTCTTGTTTTGTCTTTAGATTCTCGTATCCAAGAGCTACTAATCTCTTGTAGTGACTGCCAAGACATACTAGTCTTTGGAACAAGTTTTTAGTTCCTTAAATTCCTTTATTTCCTTGCCTTTTCGTTGCTTATCTTTCCTTACTCATCTATTGCTTTCCTTCTCATCTATTTTACTCTCTTGCACCTTAGTTCTTCTTTGGGTTTACCCCCATGCAACATTAGATTGAATGGTGAATATTTGATCTAGTTTTGGGTTAGTTTTTAGTCTTTGAAGTTGATGCCATTTTCTTTTCTAAATTCAATGTAATGAGAGCACTTTTTATGTAATAATTTCAATTTAATACATTCATGGTTTATATGTATTTACTTGTTTCTAATGCTTAAAGGCTTTTAATCTTGATTGACATCCCATGCACCTTTCACTTCTTAGAGTCATGCGCACCATTCTAGGTTAGTTTGAACTCTAGGTTTCATGTGCACCATGTTTTTTGTCCACTATTTATTCCATGCACATAACTTTTTGCTTCATCATTTGATTATAGAGTAGTTTGTGTCCTAAAGTGTCATGCTACAATGATCATGCACACCATTTTAATGTTAAGTTGCATGATTTGCTGCTTAGTTTACTTCATGATTAGGTGTATTTGATCATTGCCTAAGTTTAGTTGTATGCTAGGTTGGTTTTAGATACTTTCTAATTCTAGTTTATAACAAGTTCTATTTTTAGAAAGTTTCTATTTCATGCATGTTTAAATTTTTGTGTTCTTTCAATTCTTGGATTTGGTTACAATTCATTTCTTTTGTCTAGGATAGATGATTTAAGCAAGATCCAATTGCGTAAAAAATATGTGAGATTTCTCGTAGGATCAACCTCACTCATGCACAATTACTACATTGGTTAGAGTGCTTGCCAGTAATTTTAAAGGTACACTAAACATGTATGAGGATATTTGATCAGTAATATGATGGATTCATCACATCCACTAATAGTTCTAGTCACCATCTTCTTTGCAAAATGTCACTCAAAACTCAATAAAATTCTATCTTCTTTGCAAAATGTCATTCAAAACTCAATAAAATTACTAGAAACCAATGGAAATTTCATCCTAAGGAGAACATTTCCAATGGTTTATACCGTAAAAAACTCATTGATAAAATCACTAAAAGTTGAGAAAATATTAGCTTTACTTCTCCTGTAGATAGCAATGGTTAAAAGGAGATAGGTAAAAATATCTTGTTATAATTTGCTTCCTTAGGAAAAATTTACTCCACTTCTTCTTGGGTGAGATAAGGCATTATGGACGATTTAGATTGTTAATCAACACCAAAACAAATAATTCCATCACTTGATCCAAATAATTCCATAAAAGGTGTTAATCAAAAAGGAAAAAAATACCCTTTTTTTGGATAATATAATAGGATTATAAAATTGACTCTATTGTACTAGCCCCTAGCTAGAGCCAACTCCTATATGAGTGGTCAAATTTGAGGGGGAACTAACTCTTGCATAGAGTGAAGCTCTTGATGTGTATTCTTGAAGCCAACTCCCACTTTAAGGATTGGCTCCCATATTCAACATTTCTGAAAATTTAAATTTTACTTAAATTTTTATAAACTTGTGAAATTTGAATTTCATGAGCTTGCTTTTCATGTGGGCATTCTTCATTGGTTTCAAAACTTCATCTTCAAGTAACACACTAATGAAATTAATTTTCTAATAGGATTTGAGGTTCTTAACCACTCTTGGGCATCTCCAATCAAATGCAAGAGTTCTGTTGATGTTTTTCGCAAGTGCACGGGCTATTGTAGTATAGCTATTCAAATACGGGTCGAACCCACAGGGACTCGCTTTAATTGGAGTTTTTAATAAAATTTAATTACTTGAAATTTGATGAGAAGAACAAACTAGCATAATCATTCAGATTTATTCAATTGATGCACTTTAATTAACTTTCAATTCCAGAAAACAAAATAAAACTAATCAAAACGTCCTTCAATCACACTGTCCTTGGATGGCATTGTCCCTGGATAACACTGTCAAAAGATGGATAAAATAAAGCTTAAATAGAACAGGGACACAGATGTAAATAAAATGGGGATATAGATGTCATTAAACAAGGGACGCAGATGTCATTACTGGAATTGAACAGATTTGTCATTTCATTTAAAGATGAAGGGCAAAACCGTCATTCTGTTCAAACTCTGGTTTTTAACAAAAAACCAGGAAAACCCAACGAAGGAGATGGCCTATGGAGAATATGGATTCGGTGGAGAGAAGGGGAAAATGGCAGCAACGCCGGAGGAAACCTAGTTCAGGTTTCCTTTTCCAAGACGTCCGGTGAAGAGAAAAACACTGGAGCTGACTATCTAAGTCTCTAGGCGTCTTCCAATTTCTGGGTTCATGCCTATGCTGGCCCGGTGGTGCTGGATTTGATCTGGACTGGGGCTTGCTCCTGGCCGGTGAAAATCTGGTAGCAGATGTGCCTGGACGTCGTCTTCTTGGAGATGGGTGTAGCACAGTCAGGCTAGACTCGCCCAACTTGATCCTGGCTGGGGAGGCTCTTCTGGTGAGAGGAAAACGATGCCCCTTCTGGGCGTCGTCTTGTTCTGACTGGGAGAAAAGAGGGAGAGAGGAACCTGGGCAATGAAGATTTCAAGAAGCAATGGCCGGTGATCAGATGGTGCATGGGGATTATGAAGAAAGTAGAGGAAGGAGGAGGGCTCTCTGGCTCAGAAAGTGGCCGTCTGGTTCTGGAGAATAATGGGCATAAGAAGAATAACGAGAAGAAAAATGAAGTGAAGAGTGGCCAGCCTATGTTGGCTGATAGAGATGGGCCAGTGCAGTAACCACAAAGAAGAGAGACGCAATGGAGGTGTATCAACTAAGTCGGGCTCTTGTGTGCCTGTGGAAAGCAAATGCTGGTGGGGTTGATGCGTTCGGATAAAAAACGATGAATGGAGATTGAAAGGAAAGTATAACAAAGGAAAGAAAATTGAACAACAAAGACCAAAGAAAAACCAACCACCTCTCCCCCATACAGCTTCCTCTTTATAGCCTTTCCCTTCCTTGTTTTTCTCCATTTCCTTCCTTATCTTCTACCCTTGAAGAGTTAGAATTCTATGGCCTTTTCCACTTAGAACTCCATCCCTTTTTGGAATCCTCTTCAAACTAGAACTCTTCCACTTAGGAATCCTTGTTGATTATGACTGTTGCCTTTTTTATTCAATTAGGATTCTTCCTCTTGTAATTCAATTAGGATTCTTCCTTGATTCTCTACTTGATCCACACCATAGAGATTAAATCCGAGCCATCAAATTTCTTTTAGTTGATCTACAAAATAAAACGCTAAATTAGAATAATCAAACCGTACATTAATTCTTTAATAAGCTCAAATGATCATCTAACCGTCGATTAAGGTCTAGATGGTTAATCAAGCTAAAATTTGAAATTTGGATGATTAGATAATCTAATTGAATGCTAAACTAGGGGTCTTTTAGCCAAAATTAAGCAATTAACACACCCGCCAACCAGCATTTTGCGAGTCCCTAGCAAAACATGCAGACAACTATTTTATACAAAACTGGTACAAGATGCCACTTTCGTAGGTACTCACGATTGCATTTAGCATATGCAACAAGCCCTTGAACCTCTAGGTTACCCCTAGTGGACGAGTTATGCCTCGTGAGGGTTTACAGTGAATATACCCACAAAATTCAGTAAAGTCGAGTTCCCTATTTTATCTCATAGAATCCTCATTCATTAGCAAATTGACTAGTTTTTCACAACTTAATGAAGAGGATTTGACAATTTTACACAGCATACACATATTAAAGACATTTTATTTGAGCTATTTCTCAGAGTGCATATGTGTGTGTACAGTCACATAAATCTTGACTTCTAATTGGATATGCTTACATTCCATTGGAAATATGCCTTGACCTCAAATCCACACAGGTATACGCTCAGAAATAAACTCTCAGATAAGGGGTTTAACATATTCCTCTCATTATGTGACAGAATCCAACAAACTGATGGTTCACATAATTCTTTTTAACGCTCATGAGACAAAGGAAAGTGATCCCTAGGAGTGGATGTTAACATCAAGAATATGAGGGGTCTTTCACCTTAATTCTTTCTTTTCATCTCCTCTTTAAGGCTATGTCCACCTAAGATAAATAGGTCTTTAACTAGGACGAAATGTAGGCTTAGGATAGGTTAAAAAAAGAGAGGTATAAAGATTTCAAAGGTTCAAAATTGAGTAGATGTCTTCAATGAATATCTGATAGGACAACTTTTCTTTTTGGTTTGTTCTTGAAGTGAATTTCTCCGTCAGACTTTGGTCTTTCTTTTCTTTTCTTTTCTTTTTTTTTTTTTTTTTTTGGAGAAAGGCATTTAATTCTTTTTCTCACTTCTTTGACTTTTTGTCCTATTTTTGAATTTTTTTCTACTCTACTCATTTTGAATATGGGTAATGGTTATTTATTTTAATGGGTTATTCTAGGTTAAGGTGAATGGGTTTAAGAAAGAAAAGGCTTAATAACAGGCTCAAAAGGCTAACTAGTGGTATATTATGTTGGGTAGGCTTTATGTCTCTGAGCTGAGCAAGGATGGCCTATATCATTTCCTAGGTTTCTTAAAGCCTATCAGATTCAATAAATTTCTGAAATTAAAGCTATTACTCCTCTTTATTCTTGATGGTTAATCAAAATAAGGATAACAGGATCACACTAATGTATGTACACTGAAGAAATCAGGGAATTACTTATAACTCTCTAAAAGAAGATAGTCTCAAGTCTCACTAGGTTATAGGTCTCCACTGATTTTCCTCAGGGTCTCTAAGTTATACCTCTATATTAGTCTTGATTATGTGCTGTGTGTAAATGGTTTCCGAGAAGTAGCTTTCATAAAATGCTTCAACTCATGAATGACATGCAAAACTAATCATATGCATTCCCATTAAGAGGTGAAAATAGTATATTTACTAAATCTTGAACATTCAATTCTCATCATAGTAAGGGAACTCTACTTAAAAAGACTTTTTGTTTTTCTATTTTGTTTGTTTTGTTTTGTTTTGTTTTTTGTTTTTTCCTTCAAGAAAACTCAAAAATCTTTAGTGCATCTACACCCCCCAACCTGAATGAAACATTGTCCTTAATGTTTGAAAACATAGGATTCTATATGAAAGTTGAGAGATGTAAACTCGAAACCCTTGGGTTGCCTCCCAAAAAGCGCTAAGTTTAACGTCTTCAGCCAGATGTAATGATGAGTGCAGATAATATGTTGTAAGGCTCCTGGAGTGGTACTTTAAGGTGGATCATGATACTTGGGTACCTGTAAAAGTGTCTCATCAATTTTAAGATCAGGCATTTTGAGGAAAGGTTTTAACCTTTGACCATTGACCTTTTGGACGTCTCCATCCTTTTCAATCTCGATGGCCCCATGAGGATAGATTGTGCGTATTATATATGGTCCAGTCCATCGAGATTGAAGTTTTCCTGGGAACAAATGCAATCTAGAATTATACAATAAGACCTTTTGACTTGGTGTGAAGGATTTTCTTAGAATGTTTCTATCATGTATAGCCTTCATTCGGTCTTTGGACACACGTGCAAACTCATATGCATCTTTCCTCAATTCCTCCAACTCATTGAGTTGGAGTTTTCTGTGGGTTCCAGCAGAATCTAAGTCAAAATTTAGCTTTTTGACTGCCCAATATGCCTTGTACTCTAATTCTACTGGTAAGTGGCAGGCCTTTCCATAGACCAAGCGGTACAGTGACATTCCTATAGGGGTTTTATATGCTGTGCGATAAGCCCATAAAGCGTCAATAAGTCTCAGAGACCAGTCTTTCCTATTTGGATTGACTGTCTTTTCTAGAATTTGCTTTATTTCCCTATTGGATACCTCTACTTGACCACTAGTCTGAGGATGGTATGGGGTAGCTATCCTATGGTTAACACCATACTTTTTCATTAAATTCTCAAACACCTTATTACAAAAGTGTTTTCCCCCATCACTTATTATGGCTCTTGGAGTACCAAACCTTGCAAAAAGATTTTCTTTTAAAAACTTTACCACAACCTTGTGGTCATTGGTTTTGCATGGTATAGCCTCCACCCACTTGGACACATAGTCCACTCCCACTAGGATGTACAGATTTCCAAAAGAATTAGGAAAAGGTCCCGTAAAATCTATGCCCCAAACATCAAAAGGTTCTATGACAAGGATTGGTTTTAAGGGCATCATATGTCTTCTTCCTAAACTTCCTAACCTTTGACACCGTCCACATGCTTTGCAGTAAGCATGGGCATCCTTAAATATGGCAGGCCAATAAAATCCACACTGCAAAATTTTTGCAGCTGTCTTTTTAGAGCTGAAATGGCCCCCACATGCATGATCATGACAAAAGGAGATGATTTGATTATGTTCACTATCGGGTATGCATCTCCTAATTACTTGGTCAGGACAGTACTTGAATAAGTACGGGTCATCCCAAGTAAAATATCTAACCTCGGTTAAAAACCTCTTTTTATCTTGTGTGGTCCAATGATTAGGCATTTGTCCTGTAACAAGATAATTAACAATATCTCCATACCAAGGTAATTGGGAAACATGCAATAACTGTTCATCTGGGAATGACTCAGTTATAAGCCCTTGATTGCTAGTGTGCTCCACTACCAATCTGGATAAGTGATCTGCTACGACATTTTCTGAACCTTTCTTGTCTCGAATTTCTAAGTCAAATTCTTGTAGCAGTAGTATCCAATGGATCAACCTAGGTTTGGCATCCTTTTTAGAAAGGAGGTATTTTAAAGCTGCATGATCCGAGTATACTATAACTTTAGACCCTAACAGGTAAGATCTAAACTTATCCAAAGCAAACACTACAGCTAACAACTCTTTCTCAGTGGTGGAATAGTTGAGTTGCGCATCATTTAGTATTTTACTAGCATAATATATCACATGGGGAAGTTTATCAATGCGCTGTCCCAAAACAGCTCCAATGGCATAATCCGACGCATCACACATTATTTCAAGTGGTGTGTTCCAATCTGGTGGTCGAATAATAGGTGCAGAAGTCAATTCAGCCTTGAGTCACTCAAATGCCTTCTTACAGTCATCATCAAAGTCAAAAGTAGCCTCCTTCATAAGTAAATTACAAAGGGGCTTGGCAATTTTGCTAAAATCTTTGATGAATCGCCTGTAAAAGCCAGCATGTCCTAAAAAGGAGCGAATTTCTTTGACCGTCCTTGGTGGAGGAAGGTTGGCTATTAAATCCACTTTTGCCTTATCAACTTCTATCCCATTGGGTGATATTATGTGGCCTAATACTATCCCACTCCGTACCACAAAATGACACTTTTCCCAATTTAAGACCAGATTCTTCTCCTGACACCTTACAAGGACTAACTTCAAGTGGTGCAAGCACTCATCAAATGATGATCCAAATACTGAGAAGTCATCCATGAACACCTCAAGGAATCTTTCTACCATGTCTGAGAAAATGCTCAACATACACCTTTGAAATGTTGCTGGAGCGTTACAAAGCCCAAAAGGCATACGTCTATAGGCGAAAGTTCCAAAAGGGCAGGTGAAGGTGGTCTTCTCCTGATCCTCTGGTGCTATAGGAATTTGGTTATAACCGGAATATCCATCCAGAAAACAATAATAGCTATGTCCAGCTAACCTTTCAAGCATTTGGTCAATGAATGGTAGAGGAAAATGATCTTTCCTCGTGACTGTGTTCAACTTTCGATAGTCAATACAAACACTCCACCTAGTGGTCATGCGGGTGGGGACTAGCTCGTTATCCTCATTTTTGACTACCGTGATCCCATATTTCTTAGGTACAACCTGAACGGGGCTTACCCAAGTACTACCAGAGATAGGATATATGACGCCAACGTCTAAGAGTTTTAGGACTTCATTTCTAACCACGTCCTTCATGTGGGGGTTCAGTCGCCTTTGAGTCTCCCTAGAAGGTTTTACAGTTTCTTCTAGATGTATCCTATGCATGCATAAGGCTGGACTTATCCCTTTTATGTCTGCTATTGTCCACCCTAAAGTAGTTTTATGTTCCTTAAGAACATCTAAAAGCTTACCCTCCTGTTCTTTATCTAAGTCTGATGCTATTATCACAGGTAAGGTTTCATCTGGACCTAAATATGAATATTTCAAGTTATCAGGCAAAGGTTTTAGGTCCAGAGACGGTGCGTGCTCTATTGAGGGTATGGGGATAGATTTAGACGGTGGGAGTGGTTCCACATAAGGACCCCACTTAGAGGTATCCATGAGTGGTGCAACATCTAAAAGATTATTCACCTCCTCAATAGACTTGTCTATATCAAATTCTCCATTAAAGTGCATGGGACAAGCCTCTAGTGGGTCTGAGATGGACAATGGTGAATGACTCTCATTAATTAGACTCTCAATTAAGTTGACATCACAGGGATCATCGAGGTCTAAATGTTGCTGATCGGCATTAAAAATATTAAGCTTAACCTTCATGTTGCCGAATGAGAGTTTCATTACACCATTCCTACAGTTAATAATGGCATTGGACGTTGCCAAGAATGGACGCCCAAGGATGACTGGGATTTGACTACCAGGGTCTGATACAGGTTGGGTGTCTAGCAAAATGAAATCAACAGGGTAATAAAACTTATCCACCTGTATTAAGACATCTTCAACCAAACCACGAGGTATCTTGATAGATCTATCAGCTAATTGCAGCGTGGTAGTGGTTGGTTTCAACTCACCGAGTTTTAGTTGCTCATAAACAGAGTATGGCAACAAATTAACACTAGCCCCTAAGTCAAGAAGTGCCCTGTCTATGACATGATCTCCAATGACACAAGTGATTGTAGGACATCCTGGGTCTCTATACTTTGGTGGGGTCTTGTGTTGAATCAAAGAGCTCACTTGTTCGGTGAGGAAGGCTTTCTTTTGCACATTAAGCTTTTGCTTCATTGTGCATAGCTCTTTTAAGAATTTGGCATAGGCCGGGATGTCTTTAATTGCATTGAGCAATGGTATATTGATTTGTACATGTTTAAATACTTCCATTAACTCATTGAAGTTTGATCCTTTCCTAGCTTTATTCAATAATTGGGGAAAAGGGGCTTTAAGCACATAGGGTGCCTCCACTATAGGTTCTATAGGGTTGTTCTGTCTTTTCTCTGTTTCCTGTATTTTTGTTGCCTCTTTTTCCTCTACATTTTTCATAGCCTGCCCTTCTTTGTTATCAATTTGACGACCACTCCTAAGGGTGATTATGGACTTGGCATGCTCATGAGGGTTATGGTTTTGAGAACTTGACCCTATCTCGAATTGACCCTTAGGGTTAGGAATGGGTTGACTAGGAAACTGACCTTTGCCTCTATTATGTAATTCAGCACATAATTGGCTTATTTGCGCCTCTAACTTAGCAATGGCTTGAGAGTTGACATTTGCTGACTGTCTACTTTCATTTTGCAATTGGTGTAAGGCTTTTCTAGTGTAATCATTATCTTTTGCACATTGATCCATCCTGGTGTGGATGTTTTCCTCTAAATATGGTTTCTTTTGTTGTAGAGGTTGTTGAAAGCCAGGTGGCAGATGGGGAACTGTAGTTCTAAGAGGAAAGTCTTGAACAGGGGGATTCCCAGATGGTCCCCCTTTTTGGTGATTCTTTGACCAAGATAAATTGGGATGCCTAGCCCATCCAGGGTTGTAGGTCTCGGAATATGAGTTGTCGCTAGGTTGGAGATATGCATTCGCTTGGTCTACAAGATATTTAGGGAATGCTTTATTAGATGGACACTCAGAGGTTAAATGGGCTAGACTAGAACAAGTAGCGCATACCTCTTGTGGGGGTTTTTGAGATAATGTAACAGATATGAAAGATTGAAACATCGTTTCAAGCTTGTCCATTCTTCCATCTAATTTTTGAGAGACAGAGTCGAGCTTATCAGATAGATCAGTATGTGCTCCTATCTCGTAGATCCCTCCTTTCTTAGTGGGTTGGTTAGTTCTTTCTCTCCTATTTGAATAATCCCATTGCTGAGAATTATCTGCTACAGTTTGAAAGAATTCCCAAGCCTCACTTTCATCTTTTAACATGAGGGTCCCTCCACTCGCTGCATCTATCATTTGTCTATTTTGAGGTGTTAACGCCTCATAGAAGTATTGAACTTGCTGCCATTTCTTAAATCCATGGTGAGGGCATTTCTGCAGCAGTTCAATCCACCGTTCCCAACATTCATAATATTGTTCATCATCCCTTTGTTGGAAATTTATAATTTCATGACGCAGGGCATTTGTTTTGTGAACGGGGAAGAACTTGTTCAAAAACTTCTTAGACAATTTGTCCCATGTATGTATAGAACCTACCTCCAAGGAATTAAGCCATGACTTGGCTTTGTCCTTAAGTGAGAACGGGAATAACCTTAACCTAATTGAATCATCCGAAACATTTCGGAACCTAAATGTGGCGCAAATATCAAGGAACTCCTTGATATGTAGGTACGGGTCTTCTCGGTCTCGACCATAAAAAGTGGGGAGTAACTGAATTACTCCCGCCTTTAACTCAAAGTGGTCAGCATCAGTTGGAGGTAATGCTATGCAGGAGGGGGTATTAAGTTGGAGTGGCGCATAAAAATCTCTAATAGTCTTGCACTCCATCTCTATTGGTGGTTCAGCCATAGGGATAGGAACTAGGTTTCTTTCCCCTTGGTTTTGGATGCGTTGAATCTCTAGGTTTAATGGTAGTAGCTCAGGGTTCTGAGATCGACGCCCTTGCATGAACTATTCCTAATCTAAAATATCCTACTTCTAAATGCTAACTCTAACTCTATGTGATGCAAGCAAAAAGGCACAGTCAAACACCTTAGGCTAATAAGCAATATATTGATTTTCTTGAATATGTGTGGGGACAATGCTTTTAATTAGCCTAATCTAGCGCTCCTCCTCTCCTTCAGAATTGATTATTGCTGATCAGTTGAGTTCTTCGCAAGGTGGTTAATCCAACCCTCGTGTAAGGAGGCGTTTAGACCTCACAAACGTCAACAGGAGGTGAGGGAAGAGCGAGGCTCTATTAGACAACCTTCAATAACCATAGTGCTCCAAAGCTACTAGACTGACAATAAATCGAGTCTTAGTAAGAGGGTCATACGAGCATGTGACAGCCCTATAGGTCTTTTCTGATTGATTTTAATTTGAATTGAAGGCTAAGGTAGTGCGCTTAAGGTGATTATCCTAGGTGGGCCAAGGAGTGGTGATGAAATCCACCCTTGATCTTATGGGGGTAGGGTGCCCTTACTAATTAATTCCACACTCCATGGCAATTCGATCAGCAAATATATCACCTTAAAGCATTAACCGTGTCCTAAGATGCAAATAAAAGCAATAAACTAATGCAACCTAAAAATGCACAATTTATAAGAGGATGTTGTCTATATGATTTATATTACCAAATAATGCAAATTTACTCTAAATGCAAACCCTAATCTAGGAATTTAAATGAGTGAGGAGACTTACAGTGGGGTTTCTGATGAAGATCAAGTGTGGGCCACCTTATCCCACACTTGCCCTGTATTATACAACCCTTTAAAATGAAAATAGAAAATGCAGTTTACAAGGGTCCTCACTACAAGCTTCACTCAAAAGAAAAAAAAAATCCTAATCTAGGAAAGCAGGGAAAATTTCGTGTTGATGAAGATTTACTTGCCAATTTCCTCTCCTTTCCTGTTTTCCTGAAAAAGAAAAATAGAAATAAGTACCAATTTCAGGAAATTAGGTGGTCATGCGCTAAAACAAAATTGAAAAATGCACCTAAAATGCAATTCCTAATATTTTTTATTTTTCTGGATTTTTTATTTTTTCATTTTTTTTTGGATTTTTTTAATTAAACTTTATAAAAACTCCTTTGCAAGTCCCCGGCAACAGTGCCAAAAACTTGTTGATGTTTTCCGCAAGTGCACGGGCTATTGTAGTATAGCTATTCAAATACGGGTCGAACCCACAGGGACTCGCTTTAATTGGAGTTTTTAATAAAATTTAATTACTTGAAATTTGATGAGAAGAACAAACTAGCATAATCATTCAGATTTATTCAATTGATGCACTTTAATTAACTTTCAATTCCAGAAAACAAAATAAAACTAATCAAAACGTCCTTCAATCACACTGTCCTTGGATGGCATTGTCCCTGGATAACACTGTCAAAAGATGGATAAAATAAAGCTTAAATAGAAAAGGGACACAGATGTAAATAAAATGGGGATACAGATGTCATTAAACAAGGGACGCAGATGTCATTACTGGAATTGAACAGATTTGTCATTTCATTTAAAGATGAAGGGCAAAACCGTCATTTTGTTCAAACTCTGGTTTTTAACAAAAAACTAGGAAAACCCAACGAAGGAGATGGCCTGTGGAGAATATGGATTCGGTGGAGAGAAGGGGAAAATGGCAGCAATGCCGGAGGAAACCCAGTTCGAGTTTCCTTTTCCGACACGTCCGGTGAAGAAAAAAACACTGGAACCGACTATCTAAGTCTCTAGGCGTCTTCCAATTTCTGGGTTCATGCCTATGCTGGCCCAGTGGTGCTAGATTTGATCTAGATTGGAGCTTGCTCCTGGCCGGTGAAAATCTGGTAGCAGATGTGCCTGGACGTCGTCTTCTTGGAGATGGGCGTAGCACAGTCAGGCTAGACTCGCCCGACTTGATCCTGGCTGGGGAGGCTCTTCCGGTGAGAGGAAAATGACGCCCCTTCTGGGCGTCGTCTTGTTCTGACTGGGAGAAAAGAGGGAGAGAGGAACCTGGGCAATGAAGATTTCAAGAAGCAATGGCCGGTGATCAGATGGTGCATGGGGATTATGAAGACAGTAGAGGAAGGAGGAGGGCTCTCTAGCTCAGAAAGTGGCCGTCTGGTTCTGGAGAATAATGGGCATAAGAAGAATAACGAGAAGAAAAATGAAGTGAAGAGTGGCCAGCCTATGTTGGCTGATAGAGATGGGCCAGTGCAGTAACTACAAAGAAGAGAGACGTAATGGAGGTGTATCAACTAAGTCGGGCTCTCATGTGCCTGTGGAAAGCAAATGCCGGTGGGGTTGATGCGTTCGGATAAAAAACGATGAATGGAGATTGAAAGGAAAGTATAACAAAGGAAAGAAAATTGAACAACAAAGACCAAAGAAAAACCAACCACCTCTCCCCCATACGGCTTCCTCTTTATAGCCTTTCCCTTCCTTGTTTTTCTCCATTTCCTTCCTTATCTTCTACCCTTGAAGAGTTAGAATTCTATGGCCTTTTCCACTTAGAACTCCATCCCTTTTTGGAATCCTCTTCAAACTAGAACTCTTCCACTTAGGACTCCTTGTTGATTATGACTGTTGCCTTTTTTATTCAATTAGGATTCTTCCTCTTGTAATTCAATTAGGATTCTTCCTTGATTCTCTACTTGATCCACACCATAGAGATTAAATCTGAGCCATCAAATTTCTTTTAGTTGATCTGCAAAATAAAACGCTAAATTAGAATAATCAAACCGTACATTAATTCTTTAATAAGCTCAAATGATCATCTAACTGTTGATTAAGGTCTAGATGGTTAATCAAGCTAAAATTTGAAATTTGGACGATTAGATAATCTAATTGAATGCTAAACTAGGGATCTTTTAGCCAAAATTAAGCAATTAACAAGTTCTCTAACACCTCTTTCTTCAACTTATAAATAGGAGACACTTCTCCAATACCTATTTTTCTACCTAATCACAAGGAAGGTAGCCTCCAATAACTATATTCAAAGAAGTATATATATTCTACACTTAGATGAATGAGAAGAATAAGGAAAGAAGAAAAACTACAACAAGAAGAAAAATGGAGAAACAATGATATCAACTCCAAGCATTCAAAGAAAATCTTCTATGTTCATTAAAGGCTCAAATTCCTTCTATCTTTGTGTATTATTGCTCTTATTCATTTATAAGTTTATTTATTATTGTTTGAAAGAAACCCATTTTTTGTTTCATTGATCCTTTGTGATAAATAAGGGGATTTCTCTAGGGATTGTTTGTAAAAGAGATTAAGAATGTGTGAGTACTCAATCTTGAGTGTCCAAGTGTTGTACCAACTTAGGATGTAAAATGTTACAAGGATTAGTGGAATCTCAAGGTGGGTATAAACTTGAGAGATTCAAGGAGGATATCCATGAGATAAAGGAAGCAGGTCATGGGTAGGCTTGATGAACCACTATAGATCCTTGTGGTTTTTCATTGTGTTTCTCACTGCTACAAAGTTTTGTTTAGATACCTTGATTTTCATTATACCAACCAAGTATTTGAAAAAAATACTTGTGTGGTGTTTCTTGTTAAAACTTGCATCATTTTTTAACTTCAATCCTGTGAATAATTTATATTTGATTTATGGTGTGTGAGAAACAAATTATATCAAGTTTCTTTGTGTTAAACAAATTGTTTCAAAGACTATTTGTGAACAAAACTCCTAAAATCTTGAAATTTGACTTAGGTTGAAGTAATTCTCAAGATCCTTAATTTTTTCATTTGGGCCCAATTCACCCTCCTCTTGAGACCATCAAATTTGTATTTTAACAATTATAGCACATATCTTAAATAGACCTGATGAAGTATTTTGGAGTGTTTGAGCTATGAGTCGTACCATATGATCAATAAAGAGTTCCTAATTCAAATGAACCATGATGATCTATTTCTATGGGATGAGTATAAAATAGCAAACATGGAAATTTGGTATTTAAGCTTCTTGCAAAGAAATAAAGCCCAGTATATTTCTCAGAAGTTTAGTAGTGACTTGAGCACTTAGTTGCATGAGTTAAGTGTCTTGTCTAACAACCAAGAGCTTGTGGTTCTAGTCACCACTTAGCTATTAAGAAAAAATAATAATTAAAAGAAGAAGAAGAAGAAGAAGAAGAATGTCATTGGGTTAGACTTTGCCAGAGAATGAAGGATATATTAGGGTGAGGCTTTGATTTGGACATGAGTCCCCGTTAAGGCATAGGCTTAGCTAGATATGATTTTCACATGGAGACTAATGGCCTCAAGAGGGGGCATTGATTTGGGCTTAAATAAAAACATGAGGACTTTTGCCTACACATCCAACCTAAGGCAAATTTTAGGGTTTGAGGTGTTTTGGTCTAAAAGAACACTAAAAAACAATTATCAAACACCTTGGATGCAAAAATATGAGTGAATAATGGTTTGTGAGAAACTCAATAAAAATGTTTCTTGCTCACCTATTTTCAAATGCAAAAAAGATGCACAAAAATTAGTTTGAAAACAAGTTTTATGATAGAATCTACTCAAAGAGTTTTGTCAAACTCTTGGTGTGTTCAATGAAAACAAGAGAGGTTTCTCAAGAACTTGTAACAATCAAAAGTATGAGCATACCAAGAACAACTAAAAACAATCACAAGGTAGAGACACAAGGATTTAAGAGGTTCGGCCAACCTACACAATGCCTGCTTCCTCTCTCTTAATGATATCTCCTCTTTGAGTCTATCAAGGTGTAACAACCCAAAATTTTGTAATCATTCTACAATTAATGTAAACAAGGATTTTCCTCAAATGTGAAAATTGAATTTTAACAAACATAACAATTGGATGTTAGACCTCAATAGATGGATAAAGCATGAAAAGGGCTTTCCAATGACACTAAGATGTTAGAAATCTGACTTTAGGGGCCCATGCTGTGGTGAGCCAAGCTCTAAAATTTGATAATGACACCACATCCATTATTTTAATCCCTTTTTAAGGGTGGGATATAAAAAAGGGATGAGACTATAGAGGAGATGATAGAAAGAAACCATTTGACTCCCTTCCCATCCGCTCTTGCTCACTGTCATGATTGCCTTCAAAGCCATTGGAAATCTCTATTTTTTCCAACAATCAACTTCCACCCTAAAACCCAACTTCCTTCAGTGACTAGAGATAGGTATTCTTGTCGAAATCTAAGCAAACAACGGTTTAATAGTAGTCTAATTTTATATCCTTATTGGATGACTACCATTATCCTTCATAGATAAGGGATCTTTCTCTAATCCTCTTCATTGACAAGGAAAGCTCCCAAACTATTTCTCGATGACAATTTTGATGAAGTGGGTAAGCAGGTTTAAGAAATTCTAGTAATCACTTTTGGAATTTTGTTTTATCAATCTTTGATTGAAAAACTAGTTGAAGTTTTGAACTTTCCCTTTCTCCAATATGCAACTAGAAAGATAGATGCTTGTTTTTTTCAATAACTCTTCTCATACTTACTTGCCAATCAATGGTCAAAAGATTTGATCTATAAGTGACTGACACTCTATGGCATCTTGATTTTCAAAAATGATTCTTTTGGAAATCCTTTGTAAAATGCATTGGAATTCCTACAAATTTTATTTTTGAAGTGTTTGGAAAGCATATAGTACTTAGGTACTTTTTGCAAACTACACCTTAGGCCAAGGTCACCTCATCAAACCTTCGAACATAGTCAAATAAGATAGAGTATAAATATATGTTGGAATAGGAAATCATGCCACAGGATCCAATGGTAACAATGGTTACTACTATCATCAAGCCATGTGTAATATTTCCATTAGCATTTACAATATGATGCAATGCCAACTCAAAAAACACACAGATGCTTCAAAAGCATCTATATATAATAAAAAAAACTATCTAAAGCATTCTTGTCCACTCAACACATACATCCTCAAGTCAAGTGGCATCTCCTTCTCCTTCCCTTTCTATTTAGCACTTAGTTTGCCTAAGCACTCACCTAAAAATGTTGGTGGGGGGTGAGCAAGGCCACTCAAGTGAGAAAATCCATAATACAATCAATTAAAAAACACAACAAGCATATAGGTATATACATCTGTAGATATATAAATGTGTTATGTACAATGTAATGAGACAAACAACGATATTTCCAATATAATCTACTCATTAAATCTAGCATTATACAAGTTTATATCATTTAAGAACATTCATGACATCTAGTTCTTGCAAGTTTATCTATAGACAAATCTTGCACATCAATAAGAATGCAACTGATCAAGAAAATCAATGGCTAACACAACCAAATTGATAAAATAGTATCTATAGGAAGGTGTAGTCAGTCAAAAAAATGTCATAGGTATCATATCAAGTCGAAAAATGGACCAGGAGCCACTCTTGCGAGTATCATGTTTTCAACCACATATGTGAATCACTAGATCAACTCGTTAGTCAAGTGCACACAAGCACAGGTCACTACTGAGTGACATCACCACCTACCATAGGTTTTAATCTAATTCTCAAGAATGAGTGACACATTATCCAATGTCAACTATCCCACCATATCTTAACATCTATGCCAGTAGGTGACTACCATCACCCAAAGAGACTTTTGTCACCTCTATGTAGGTCGTGGATACCATGTGGTTCATTTTGGGTAGGCCTCATGAGGTTACCAATTTATCCTAAGAGCAGCCCCATGAAGCATACCACTATATCAGTTAAATTCTACTAAGGGACTGGTGTCAAGTCAAAGGGTAGGGACTAGTCTGCACCTTTTAGCATAGTGTCTTAGGGCCTTACATTTCCTCCATGAGCATGGGGAGCTACAATTTCCTTGTCAACCATTTTTGAATGAGACATTATGAAAGAGACATGAATGCTCACTTAAATGTCTTTAAAATCACATAAGAACTATTCAAATACATTCATCTATAAGATGAAAGCATTCATTAATCTAGAACAATGAGTGCCTTTTTTGTTTTTCAGAATTTATGTGTCTATGAAATGGAAACACCCTATGTGTCTTCCATTTTCAAAAGCTTTTATGTGTGTTCACTCCAAAGAATGAAGACTTTCTAGGATTATAGCTATAACTACCATGAAACAAGGTTTTTTAAAATTTCCAAAGCATGGATCCATCAACCATTAGCCAATGCACTAGTTTATCATGCAACATTCATTCGTTTATCAATTTGAAGATACCATATACCTAACCATTCCATGAATCACATGTAATTCATAATTGCAAGTTCCCCTACTAAAACATGTAAATTTTCTGAGATCTTCAATTATTCAAATGAAACATTCAATTTCAAAGATCATGTGAGATGAAACTCCAACCATCTATGATAATATAAATTAGTGATTTACAATCATTTGGATCATGATGATTCGTACTAGAGGCAATGGTTATTAATGCATCTACCTCATTTTCCAATCATAACATGATGTAATCCTTATCATTTCCATCTAATGATAAGTGCATATTTTCAAGTTAAAGCAAGAGCATAAAATAGGTTTAAACCAACTAAAGTTGATGGCCAAACCACTCTATATTAGTGACCAAACATGTATAAGTTTGACAGTTCTATCAAAATGTTTCATTAGTATCCAACCATTCACATCTATGTAAGAACCTATCACCTACATAACTCTCATGTTTCCCTTCCAAAACCACTCACATTGATTTTTATGATACCACATACTTCTCACTTGTAATTTTCAAGTGTTTCTAACACATTACTTAATGGATACTTGTTCCAAACACTAACCATCCAATGCGCATGTGTAGTCCTTGGGGCCATGCGTGCTATTTGATGAAAATGACCTACTTGTTTTTAGGCCTAAAGCCATGATCAATTTATCATGAGTTCAACAACACTAAAGGGTCTTGAAGCTACATTCAAATACATTATTTTGGTGGTCATCAACATGTTCCTAACAAACAAGGTACATGAGTCTATGTTTCAAGACTAGTTTAAGTCAAATGTCTTAAGTCAATGTGCACCCAATGAGGGGTTGAATTACATGTTTTAATAGCTTCTAAAGGTGCACTATGCTATCTGGTATCAGTCCTAATATAGGCAACACACCCTCCAAAACTATTGTGGTAGTGAGGTAACCTGAGCCCAAACTTGGTGGCTATAGTGCACTCCCAAATAGCCATTTTGGTGCTTAATTCTCCTTATAACCTAAGCTACACCTAGGGATTTATATTTACCACATAACCATATGAAATTTACTTGAATTATTTCACTAATTCTCTCATGAAAACCATGGTAAATCAAGTCTCAAGAAACTAAAGTTTCTAACATTTTATAACAGTCCACATTTTTACACAGAAATCATCTTACTGTTACGCATCAAATGACAATGAAAGCTATAGAATTTACATGGAAAAATCAAAGAAATTTCAAGGCAGGACTATAGAGAGTGATTATGTCATGAACAAGTTGAAGAAAATTTCTTTGAATTGTTCACCATATCCCACTCAAAGTGTAAAAAGACAGGCATTGTTTTTACAGAAATTGCAGAAAACTACCACCATTTTGGGGCTCTTATGGAAAGGCAAATCCCAAGAAATTTCACATCCACTCCACTCATTCATTATTTAACTTGATAGTGGATGAATATATAAAGAATTTAATCAAATCACCCATTTATATTTCCTAATACAGGGAGTGAAATTAGTCAAAAAATTGCAACCAAATCACACTCGTAAAGGGCACAATTTTCATGCTTAATTTCATTGAACATTCCAGCCAAATTTTACATTCCAAGTACCACACATATGATGGAAACATGCTAAGAGAGGCTATGATATCATTCATGAATCATGCTAAAAAATAGTGAAAGAGGACACCATTTTTAGCATGATCTGACCATCCAACATATTCCATTAATATACATCAATTCATCACACTCTAACTAGTCAAAACCTTGATCAATTTTCAGTTTTAAGAAGATAGATGCTTTATCCATGTTAGAGATTTTCCAGTTTCCCCCTACTTAGAATGAGCCCCAAACACTCAAGGATTTGGTAGCAATCTAGCTTCAAAACTTATTGAATCGAAGTCCTTGGTGAGCCCACACATTCTGTTCATCCTAGTACTTTCTTCTCCTCTTCTTCCACCCTTCCCTTCTCTTCCCTTGGTTTTCTCCTTCCTCTCTATAGTTTCTCCTTCCTCCCTCTAGTTTTCCTTTCTTTCCTAGGTTTCATCACTCCTTAGTCCGGATGCATGAAGCATGCAGACTAGGAGAGCTGTCCTTCATCATTTTGTAAGCACACTTTGCTTCTCAAGTGGGTGATCATCATCTACTTTGCCTAGCTACCCTCCTTGCTTGCTACTCCCCTTCAAATGATGGACTTCAACTCCAAGCATGAGCTGACTGTCCATAGATAAGCCACTCTACCATGCATGTAGTCTCCATTTGCCTCCTTCACACTGCTTCCCATGTCACACTTATATCCATGCATCTTATTACTTGAGCTTCCATCATTGCTTAATTCATGTATTTGGTGTATTACTTCACTATATTCTTAAAATCATTTGCTTATATGTATTTCCATGTACTTATCTAGCTAGGTTTCTATTAATCCTTTGCTTGATAATCATTAAATCATTTCATTTCCTTAAGCTTTGTTTTAATTGTCAAAACAACCTAGAACTTATTCAACTAACTATTTTATATATTTCTTCATTCCCTTAATCCTTGTTCATATGATCGTGCATCATCCATCTAGGTGTCTACCCTTTTCATAAATTAACTCTCTAGGTATACAACTAGTACTTACTCACATGTTCACACATTTCACTCCCTAGCTTCCTCACCTATCAAATTCATGAAATTGACACTTTTCATGCATTCTTAAGCTAGTTTAATGACTAAATTACTAATCTCTCACCTAATGTTATGATCTCTAAACTACTACTTAGTCAATGGTCAATTGATGAGTGAAAATAGAGAAAAGGAAGGAAAAAAAACCCATTTTTTTCACATAATGACTTATAATTTATTTATGGAATTATAAAAATACTCATATTACACAATCCCTCTAAATTAGTAATATCTAACTTGATGTTATGATCCTTAAACAACTAATTAGTCAAGGGTCAATTGATGAGTGCAAATAGAGAAAAAATTAAAAAATACCCCATCTTTTTCACATAATGACTTATAATTTATCTATGGATTTACAAAATTACTCATATTACAATATACCATCTATGGCCAAAATAATCTAATTGATGATCCATGACATCCTTTGTAACGCTCGAGCAATTTACCCTATTTTAGACATTCTATAAGAAATAAACTATGTTAAATGTTTTACTTTATTTAAAATACGAAATGAAGGAATTTGTAAGGAAATTGATATCATTAGATTCTACTCAAAAAATGGAATCCAACGCCTCAAAGAACGCCGAAAACGGAGTCCGTATGAAGAAGTTATGGCTGTTTAAAGATTATGGGTATTTTTGTAAATTAAATAGAAAACGAAAAAGACAAAAAACGTAGGGGCCATTTTGATAACGGCACCCCACCATCTTCTTCCTCTAGATTTCTCCAGAAACCCTAGTTTCCAGAGAAATCTGCCACCGCACCGCATGGCTATAAAAGCCCCATCTCCCCCTCTCCAAAAAAACACGTTTTCCGGCAATTTTGGGACTGGGGTTTTCGGCAAAAACCAAAAACCCATTTCAAACCCGTCTCTCTACAATTTCTGGCAATGGACAGGCCCTAGTCAGGTCGGCCATTCTCCCCATTTCCCCTCTTCTCCTTTCCGGTATGGCATTGGGGTTTCCCCTTCTTCATGGGTTCTGATAACATAGATTTTCGACAGAGGGTAACGCACCACCGGGGAAAAAGGGCATCCCCAGGCTGCCCAGGTAAGCCATTCCTCTTTCCCTTTCTCTCTGTTTGCTTCCCTTAGGCCAGATCCATGCCGGATCTAGTCTTTTCCCAGTCATTTTCTAGCCGGGTTTCCTGGCCAGAAAACACTCCAAGCCGGCTTGGGCCGGCCCTACACAAACAAGGCGTCCCAGGGACGTCATGCTCCATGTACGCCTAGGACAGGGTCCCTAGGATGGGTTCCGGGCATACGATAGTGCATACACTGTCCCAAGTACGGCCTTTGGGTGTGCACGAAACATGGGGCACGAGTCCTGGCTTGACCAGGATGCACGAGGTGCCCTAGGACCTAAGATGCGCCATGTTACACCAAAGGTGCGTCTGTGCATTGCCATCCAAGATGCATGTGATAGCGCTCGCTTGAGCATGCATGTACGGGTGCAAAACGCGGTCCCTGGCATGGCCTTTAGGTACACACACACGTGAGACGGTCGCGGCTCAACCCAGATGCACGGGTGTCCTGGGAACTGGAACATGCGGACCTAATGAGACTTTAAAGTTAGGATAAGAGGACAATTTATAGAGTTTAACGAATAGTAAATCCATATCATAGGATCTAGCCTGACAATGAATTAGGCAAGGACCATGGACCCTAAAAGGCAGATCTAGCAATCTAATCTCTAAATAGATTGAAATTGATAAGTACTCCTTGTATCCATTCATACCCAGGAGTTTATAAATGAGACCCAGGGACGGGTTGAGTGATAAAGGACGCGACTCCAAGAGACTTTGAGGTAGGTGCTCTATCGCTACTAGACTTTTAAAAAGAGCCATGATTGTTTTGAATTCATGTTTTAAGTATAAATTATATGACTTGTTTAGCATGACTTATTTTATGGCTTGTTTAGCATATAAATGAATTCAACATGCATATGATTAAATACATTATGCATAGACATGTTTTGCAAACAATTGCATATATTGCATGATTTGTGAGCATTGAGTTCTTGAAAAATTGCATGTCCTTGAGGGTTACCAAAAGACGCTGGAGTGCCCAAAAGACATTGGGTAGGCAGTTGTGAGGGACCCAAAGAGGACAGGTTTTGAAAAAGAGGTTTTTGCTTGTTTGATCGTATATGATTTGGGCTGGTAAGCTCGTAGGTGCTATCCTGAGAGGTTTGGGTTGGCCTCCAGCCTCTACCACTATTAGGTGGATGGGTACCACGCCCAAAAAGGGCATGTCCCTACTTCGGCTGTATGTGGTACAGGGGCTACCACTGGTGTCACGGCACTGGGTCGAAGTGTCATATGTCCCGTGGAGGCATATGACCCTGTCTCCCTAGGTACCGGGGACCACACGGCGGCGAGGTCGTGGGCATAGTTGGACCCTATGGTTTGAGGATTTACTTGCATTGCATATGGCATGACATGAGGTTGGTCGACCATACTAGATATCCATGAGTTGGATTCAGTTGAGCATCTTATGCATATCATTATGTTTATGATATGTATGATACTTTTGACTTGGATTATGCTATTCTTTAAGTCGTCAGTATTTCAATTCGACAGTAGTTTTTAATATCGATATTGAACATGATTGGTCGAACATGCACATGTTTGAAAGAGCATATGATTTTAAACATAGTATGCATTGCAAAACTAGTAGTGATAGACTCCTACTGAGTATAGTATATACTCACCCTATCCTTAACATTTTTCAGGATAGTTCCATTCACGAGTAGAGGACACCTACGTTAGTGCTACGAGTAAGAAAAGGAGACAATTATTCATGTAAGTAAACGCTCTTCCCTTTGGACATGTATTTGTATTTAATTACAGATGGGCTGTAAGCTGTGACTGGATAGACCTGGGGAAAAACATTTATGATTTCTGAAGTTTTTCAAAAACTACTTTGATTATTGTGAAGGCAAATGACACTCGAGGTTTTCAAAATGAGTTTAAAACTAAAGATTTTCCGCAGCATTGCATGGTTTTTATAAAATGGTTTTCAAATAGGGATGCATCCCACCTTAGGAATTAGATATTGCATTTAAAAATGCATGGGAAAACCCGGGTCGTCATAGTTGGTAACAGAGCCCAGGTTTTATCCTTTCACAGCCAGTCCAGCATGTCCAAGGGTCCTAGACAATAGAGAAAATCAAGAAGTAGTATATATAGAAGTAGTGGAGATGACTACTTCTATTTGAGGACTACAATATTAATGCACAAGGCAGTTCACCATGAATAAATAGTTGAAACCCAGCTTGGTTTAACAAATAATTAGGTAGAGGATAGTGCAACCCTTATCCAAAATCTAGTCTAAGACGACTTAAGGATTAAGGATTGTTGTGTGGTGCAAATGTGAAAACTCATATATGGATCATATTATGATGAGAATGATGAATGAAGATGTTAATGAACTTGTTAGTAGAAAGTTCTGATCTGTAATAGATTAATCTCACTAAAGATGAGAACATTGAAAAACCTAGATGGCTATCTTACCTTCATATAGAATATCAGAATATGAATATGATAAGGGATGTAAAAGATAGACTTTGAGAAGAATTTTGATGATAATCTAAGAGGGATGAGAATGCAAGATAATATTAGGAGATGACTATGACTCAAACTAAGTTACAAAGGTATGGATCTTGAAGGACTTAGCTCAATTTTGGATATCTTAATTGAAGTCTTATGAAGAGTGAAGTGCTATCGACTAATAACTACTTGAGTATTATGGAGCAAATCAAGTGACATATTATGTGATTAAGAGAAACATAACACGAATATGATAGGGAAATGAATTTGACCGAGTTATCAAAAGATTTTTGACAATAATATTGGGGATGATAGATCTGTGATAATAGATTGATCCTAACATGAACTTGTAAGAAAAGTATAGCATGATCAAAAAGTCAATGCCATTATTAATACATTGTATGAATTTTATTGAGGCTATAGGCAATTGAGGATTTCAATGATCTTAAGACAGTTTGGAATTTCTGAGAAGCATTCAGTTTATCTGTTAAGTAAAGGAGTAGATGTAGTATCGATTATATGCAACAAAGCACATGAAGACATTGATCTAGGTAGACAAAAATGAGGATTCAATGAAATATTGAATATTCAAAAGAACAAGATCATGACTTTATGGAGATACATAGAATTCTATCATCTTGAATAGGAAGGTAGATCAAACAAATGCAAAGGAATAATACGAGATGAGTTGGTGATCTTATTGTAAAAGAGTATAAAAGAGAGAGAGCATATGGGGTTTAAGACTTTGAGTAGAGTATCGAATATTAGGAGATTATGCGACAAGAAATTTCTGAAGAGGAATGGTGACCAACTAGAAATTAAATTCTACAAATGGTTTGGTATCAATTATTACAATTAGATTCTTATCGAATCCATCAGCTTATGGGGAACACCAATGGATATAGTCCATAAAAAGGAAAATTTGGTGATATCCCACCTTGCCAATAAAGTATATTGAAAAAGGAATTAAGTCGGGACAGTGACTTGTCCATTTAGCGAGAAGGGTACCATCAAGGATCAAATTGAGGTCTTACTATCATAGATTGGAAAACCAAATACCATTATTTAGTCATTACCTTTAGAGTACTGTTGACTAAATAAAGTATCCCATGCTAATTAATCAAGTATGTTAGTATCTATGAGTTAGTAGTCGAAGTTATATGCTTAGAGGGATGTTATAAGTCTTTAGACTCAAGTTTTCCTTGAAAGAAGTACTCATTAAACTAAGTCAATTGAGGGTATGAGGTCAGTTGATGAGGACAGTTGCAACTGAGATAGGAGCAAAAATAAGAAGTGATCTAAACCAATGTGAAAGATTTTTCAAACCTTAATGACAAGGTGAAGAAATTACTTTGGGTCTGAAAAATACTGCTGACTTGGATTGAAAAGAAAGGTGGATAAGTACCGATCACTTTAGAGACCCTTGAGCTTATGATAAAGATATATCTGGAAAGAGATCAATAGGTAATCAAATAAAGTCTTTCTTTATGTCTACAAAAATGTTCCATGCTTACCTGAGTATTTTTCAAATTTGATGAATTAACAGCTTCAGCATAACTTGAGGTAGTAGCTATTGAACGAGAACTGCTAGTATAAGCTAAATATGAGGAGGCACTTGAAGGATAAAATTTGAGGGATTGAGAAAGTCACTACTTATGAGTATACCTCCTGACAATACAGATTGCATGGTTGAAGATAAAGCCTTGATAAAAGATTAAACAATATATTGACATAGGGGATGGAAGGAGAAAAGGTGAGATGGCTGGCACACTATAAGGTGAAGATTTAATGTTACATTGCCTTTAGATAAAAAGATAGTTGTTATGTGCATATACCAAGTACAAAAATCAATTGAAGGAATTTCTTAAGGACTAACCCTACTAGATTGAGTATAGAACTTTTGGACTGAAAGGTTACGAAGAAAACCATCAAGCAAAGAAGGAACAAAGAGGATGATGACAAAAGATTCAACCATGACCTAGTAAGGGTACTCGGTTATGAATAAGAGACCTTTTGCTTTGCATAAATAGAAACATTATTGAAAATCCTAATGACAAATTGATGAAAATGGTGAGATAGAACATTTGACCCATGATGATGAATCAACCATTAACATTTGTCATGAGTTTGGATAAAATCTTCATGGAGAAAAGCGTTTAATGAATTCAATAATTGTGAAACTGGATATGGAGTTAGGACATTTTACTTTCAGTATATGATAAGGGCCTCGATGGAAGAAGCTACTAATTGGCTTTCATAAGTTTATTTTGAATGTAACTTTGGTTGAGGAATCAAGTCACATATGATAAACAACAGACAGTTGAAATTCAAAGTTAATCAAGGGTTTGGCTGTAGAGCACATGATACCACGTTAGTTATTGAAGTATCTTGGGGACAAATATAAAAGATAAAGAAGCAAAGTTAAGACACAATAGAAAGAAGGTACTTTTTTTGGACTCGTACTAATGACATATAACCAACCATTAGAAGGAGATGTGGATGATGAAGAGATCACTAGGTGAAAGACAAGAAGGAAAAGGGATTATCCTATGATATTCAAAGTGAAATAGGAGAAATAAGATCATATGATCTCAAAGAAGTATGGGGTAATTTATACATGAAGAAGCATGATCCTGCGAGGAGACTATCCTATACACGATGAGAAAAGTATAGGCATCTAAGGATTTTGAGATAGATGAATTACCTCTAGAAACCGGTATTGTTAAACTAGCACGTATGAGAGTATGCATCAGAGTAAACACTCTACCCTTTGGACATGTATTTGTATTTAATTACAGATGGGCTATGAGCTGTGACTGGATAGACCTAGGGAAAAACATTTATGATTTCTGATGTTTTTCAAAAACTACTTTGATTATTGTGAAGGCAAATGACACTCGGGGTTTTCAAAATGAGTTTAAAACTAAAGATTTCCCGCTGCATTGCATGGTTTTTGTAAAATGGTTTTCAAATAGGGATGCATCCCGCCTTAGGAATTAGATATTGCATTTAAAAATGCATGGGAAAACCCGGGTTGTAACATCCTTCTTCTTAGATTTATTCATCAATGAGTATTAGGAGTTTCGATAGGTAATCTTTTATGATTAATATCTTGGATTATACTCATCACTAACCTCAAAAGATCTGAATTATTCGATCACAAGGAGGAGGTACCTGGACTACCAAATTTTTAATGGATTCTGATTTATATCAAGATTTAATGTGTTATATGGTTTGTGATTTTATTTTGATCTGCCTTTTGATTTGTATTTGGATCTAATGCATTATATGGCTTGTAATTTGTTTTGATTTAGGTTTGATGTGAGCTTGGATTTTCAATGCACAATCTATTTTGTTGTGCCATCTATGTTTGATCTACAATCTAGTTTTGATACATAATCTCTTTTTGATTTATAATTTGGATTTTTAAGTGATTTTTATTATATTCCAAGAATTTTGGTATTATTTCAATTTGTTTTTGGACTTTTTTGTGAATGAATGTTTAGTTATAAAATTTTGACGTCTAGATCTATATTTTGACATTCGATTATATAACTGGAGGTCCATATATATATTTCAGTAATTGGTCAAGAAATTTAGATGTGATAAGTGACTAATTTTTCATAAAAAATCACCCAATAAGTTTTCCATGTGTTATAACTTATAGGGGAAAAGTAAGGTTTTTGACCAAAATTTTTAACACATGCATTTTTTGACCTAATGACTCAAAATTTTGATATTTTGCAAGCCCAGAGGCTAATCCAAGTTAAGTATGCAATTAATAATAATTTTTTAAGATTTAATTAGAGTTTTTAACTTTTTATTGGAAGTGAGATGGTGATCCGATGGCCAAGATCGATTGAGAAGAAAATGGAAGATCAAGATCAAAAGATCTAGTCTAAGCTTAAAAGTCATCAATCCAATAAGATTAGATAAGCCTAAATGTTAAGATCATCTTTTAGACATGCAATAGATGCAATTAGAGGAGCTAAAGATGGCCAAAGTGGGCCCATGCATAAGCCAAGCGAAGTCTAACACCTTTGAATAGGTTTCACTTAAGCCACTTAGTAATATTCAAGCCATGAACAAGAAGACAAGATAAGGAGCCAAGCCACCCACTAAAGCTAAGGAATTGAGCCATCAAGCTAAGCCAAGCGAGTCATCTAAGCCAAGCCAATGGAGCCCTCAAAGTTAGCCATCAAAGCTACATGAACTAAGCTAAATGAAAGTCCATGATTGGTGGAGAACTTGAAGAATTATCCTTAGAATTTATGGGAATATTTTGAAGAGAATTAAGGGAAAATTCACTAAGATAAGGTGACATGTGGACTAGTAGGAAGAGACCCTTCTATTTTCCATGTTTTCCCCACCTTTTCGTCACATTCCACCTCACCCCTATGATGCACAACGAATTTCACTTCTCATTAAGAGTCCCACCTATCAAGACTCCTATACCTTCCTAAACTCCAATTCAAACCACCCAACCAATCCCAAATTCTTAGGAAATCACTTAGTCAATCAAATTTTCCCATGACACCTCACTTTCCTAAATTTGCTACCCATCTCTTTCTACTCACCTTCCCTTCTCTTTCTTACCTCATCACCTCCCAAACACTTTCCATAATTGAAAGGGCTTCAATGAATTTTCAAGGGGGGAGATGCCTTCCCCTAAAAACAAGACATCTCCCATTCTATTTGCATTCAAAAGGCAGCCAATGTATCCTGCCTTCCATCTCTCATAAAACCCTAGCTACCCACACATCCTAGGCATCCAAATTACTTATTTTCATCCCCACCATACCTCTAACTTGGGTCACCCTAGAAAGTATAGGAAAAAAAAAGTATAAAAGGCATAAAAAAAACTAAAGTTTAAGCAACTCTCCTTTGGGAGGAAAAATATGCCTCCCTCACTTCGGGGGGGTTTCCTCTTCCTAGAGGGTGCTTCTAAGCTAGATAAGGGGGTGAGGGCATAGGTGGTGGGTTGCTATAGTGGCTAGGGTGAGTCTTCCTACATGGCGGGGTGCCTGGCTCTAGGCAAAGATACAGGGGTTACCACCATATCCTCTCCCGATTCGAATGCCGACCAATGGCCTCTGGATAAATATGGTTCAAAACAAAGCGTTTTAGATTCCACATTGATTGTCCTCACTTTGTTCATTCTTTGTTGTGTTGTTTTGGTTTATGTTCCTTGTTTACCTTGTTGAAGTGTCTTTAGTTGAAGCCTTAGATCCTTGAGTTTAAAGGCCACTATCTCTTGTAGTGACAACTAAGAGATAATGACCTTTAGACCAAGTTACTCACTCCGTAAAATCCTTAAGATCCTTGCTTCACCTTTGCTCTTATTCTCATATTCTATATCTTTTTCTTGCTCTCTTTTGTATTCACATGATTTTTAGCCTAGCTTGAGATACATTGATGAAGAGTTAAGAAGTTTACTTGGTTGATTATTGATTTTTCGCATGGTGTGCACACCCCTTGGAGTGTGCGCACCTCACTTGTAAATTCCTTATTCAATCAATTACATCTTTGTTTCAACGTTAATGGTGTAATGTTCATGAATATGCTACTTGCTATAAATTTTATGTTTCATGGCTGTTTAAATTAGTTCTTCATGTTCAAGTGCATGCATCATTCATCTCTTAGTTTTGTATCTAGGAAACATACTTTTGTTCCATCTGCACAACCCTATGGGTCATGCACATGGTCTTAAAGAGTGGTTCCTTAGATAGTTGTTTTCTTTGATTAGAATTTCATACTTTAGTTAAGTTAGTTTCATACATGCCATGATAGTTTAGTTTACCTTAGTTCATAGCCCTTTCCATGCTTCTTACATGCATTGTTTCCATCATTATCTTCATGCATAAATATCATACTTCTATGCACACCATATTTTGCATACTTTAGTTGATTTCTTTAGTTTATGTTAGGCTTAGTTCTTCATGGTTTAGACTAGTTGCATTCTAAGATAGTTTTCAATTTTTTTTTTCTTTCAAATTTTAGTTTTTTTAAAAGTTTCAGATTAGGAAAGTCCTTAATTTAGAAATTTCTAATTTTAGAAAGATTTTAATTTAGAAATGTTTTATTTTTAGAAGGTTTGTTTTAGGCAAGTTGTTAGTTTAGAATATATATATATATATATATATTGCATAATTTCCAGCTCCATATGTTAATATATATTATTAGTTTAGGTTAAAAGATCTCTTGAATTTGGCTAGGACAGAATATTTAAAGTAGGGACCATTAGTATCATAATCGTTTTATGGGATCGACCTCCTCTCATGAGAATACTAAAACTGATTTGTGTGCTTGCAAGTTTTGACATTAAAACCATAACAAGTTTTTGGCGCCATTGCCATTGCCATGGAGCCACAATGTTTTGTGTAGTGCCCCATACCTTAGATTATTTACCTCTAGTCTAGGTTTATAGTGCATTAGTTTGGGATTTTACATTATTTTTGTATTTAATTGCTATTTTTCTCATATTGGCCAATTTCTTTAATTTTTGTACAAGGGAAATATGCAAAGGAGGGGCGATGATCCCATAAGCCATTGCTTCATCAACGTAGATTAGAATTTTAATTGCTTTCCGAGATTAGGATTTGAGTGAAATTGTAGCGAGACCAATTGTAATTTTAATTTCAATTTCGTTCATTGTTTAAATGGGCTATAATAATACAGTGCAAGTGTGGAGTATGATGGCCCACACATGATCATCATCAGACCCCTCACTATGAGAAATCCTCACCCAAATTTTAATTTCTAGAATAAAGTGCATTTAGTATAATTTTGCATTTGTGATTGTAGTTCAAATTGTATAGATTATGGTCATGCATTGATAATTGTTGCATAATACCTATGATTGTTGCATTAGTTCAAGCACCTATTTAACAAAGGTTAGCCTAAGCTAGGCTATAACCAAAGAATAGGCTATGTGGTTATAGTGTCCCATTTGTTAAGGTGCCTAACCCTTTGTTAAGTAGAATATAGGTAGCCATTAATTTGATTTTTATTCTGTATTGTGTTTTTATAGCTTTATGGTTGAATGATATTTAATGCAAGTAAGGGTCCCATAGGAACCCTTATAAAGTAAGGATTAGATTTCATCACCAACTCCTTGGCCCAACTAATGAATTGGCCTGAAGAGAAGAAGAAAAGATGCTCTTCTTTCATGTGCTCTTTTTGCTCTTGTTCAAAGGAGAATGGCTCAAGTTGAGATCCCAACCCTTGAATGCTAACTTAAAATTAATTAGAAAGAGACTTAGGGTATCGAGCTCATAAGACCCTCTTAAAAGGACATGATCTATTGTCACTCTAGTGGATTTTGAGTACTATGTTTATAATGGATGTCTTAAAATCGAAGTGATTTTTCCAAGACTTTCATTGACATCAGATGAGGTCTAAATGCCTCCTAGAATGAGGATTATATTAATCACTTTTGAGTCAAAGCTACCACCTATACATTAAGAAAAGATAATCTGGATAAAAGGAAGAGTTGTCTAGATATAAGTCTAAGAGCTACTACCTATACATTAAGAAAATATAATCAAGACACTGCTTGAATAGTGAATATTAGGATTTGATTGTGCATCATTTAGCTTAGGACTAGCATTTAGGCTTCATACCATTAGGGTTTTTCTTTAAAAAAAATAAAATCATTCCTTATATATAACAACTTGTTTTGTTTGATGCAAAGTTGAGAACAAAGGGCCTATTAAGAAGGGAATAGATTTCATCGATTAGATATATTGATGGATAGGATAGATATTATGGAAAGTCAATTATTTAGGATAATAGCTTCTAGGCAAGCTGTGCCACAACCTTAGTACCATAATAATTGTACCTATTTTGAGCATCCTTATCCCATTCCTTCATGGCCATCAAGCTCCAAATACAATGGTTATTAGCAGGAGCCAATGGATGCACATAATGCATTCACATACCCTAGCAATGACTACCATCCTGAGACAAATTATAATGGATGGGCTAGGAATCATGAATAATCATGGTCTTAGGATTACCGATATTATGAAGAACCACAATGGTCCCTCCCTAGTTAACACTACCATGATTATTAAGAATATCAACATCAATCATCATGGGTTCAACCTGCACATCCCTTTTTCAGACCCAAATGCCACAATAATACTAACCTTGCGAGTCATTTCCCTTACAACATGAAGAACCATCACTAGAAGAGAATATGCATTATATTTATGAGATAATAGAACAAAGCATGGCTGCCATTGAAAAGGTAAATGAGGAAATGAAACAAGAGATGGAGGAATGGGAAGAGAAAATGAGACCAATATGGGAAAGCACTAACAGAAACATTGCTGAATTGCTAAAATGGATTGAGGAAATAAAATAGATTAGGGATAATGAAGAGCCATTTATTACTGATAATGGGATGGAATTCTCTTATAATTAGTTTAAGCTATAGAGTCCACAACCATCCATAGAAGTCTCAAACTCAGATCTACTCAAGCCATGTCTTATTCCTTATTATGATTATGATGAAGAGACTTCCATTGATGAAGAGAATGAAGCCATAGCAACATCCAACCTAGAACCCCTAAAATTGTGTCCTGCTTATTTTTATTACTTTGATGAAGACACATGCTGGAGGTGAATGAGTTGTTGGAGAGTATTCCATTAATGAATAATTTTCAAAGGCAAGCAAGAGTAGAACCCCTCTAGAGCTTGAAATATTAATTAAGCCTTGTAATTTAGAAAACGTATCTAATTGGGACCTACCAACCTTATTTGAACAAATATAAAAATTTAATGTAGTCCCATTTGAAACCTTACTTATGCTAGTTAAATAGAAAGAAAAAGAGTTAGTTATGTACTAACTCTCTATCAAGGGTACACTTTATAAGATAATCATGGTTTAAGATAATTAGGCTCTAAGCAATACCATGTTCTCACCCTCTAGTAATACAAGAACCACCTTTTAGGAAAATGCAGAGTAAGCTTATACCCTATTTTAGGATAATGTAAGGGAAATGGAGATGATAAACTGAGTACAATGGTCAATGTTATCCCTAAATTTGATAAAAAAGACGTCCATTCAATCCTATATGGCCCAACAAACTTTAGATTCACGGTGGCTTACGATATCATCATGTTACGACCACCTCAATTTTCAAAGTGGAGGAATTATATTAACTACCATAAAATACTAAAAATGGGGGATCATCAATGTGGTCCCACTAAATTTAAAATTTTGGTGGTCAATTATGTCATAATGTTACCACCACGAAAAATCTCTTGGTAGAGGCAATATATAGACTACTGTGAGGTTATGAAGTGGAGTGAGAAATCTTGCTAGTTCATTGTTAGGGTTAGAACTAGGAGAATTGGTTGAACTAGCTAAGCCTAGGTTTAGATGGTTAGGTTAGTTTGTTAGGTCAGTTATAGGCCATGTCTAGTTGAAAGCGTTAAATTGAGTGCTCACTAGGAGGCAACCCAAGAATTTTTTATTTTTATTTTTAAAGTCTCATTATTATGCATTACTCTTTCATCATTTAGGTGTCCTATATTTTAAAACATTGAGGACAATGTTTAGTTGAGATTAGGGGGTGTAGACATGAGAGTTCTAAGTTTTTCTTACATTTTTTAAAAAATTTTAAAAAAATTGATAAGTCCTTTATAAATATGAGAATTTAATTTTTCTACATATTCAGCTATCTTACAAACTTTAGCTTATTAATAGAGTTGCCTACAATTAGTTCACTATTTTATTCTTTTTCTAAAGTGTCTCATGAAAAGTTAAACTTGGAATATTAATTGCACAAAATAACTATATATAGTTGAAGAGAAAAATATAACTTAGAGATCTTGGAGAAGATTTGTGGAGACTTATAACTCAAGCAAGTTTTGAGCTATTCTTCTTTTTCAGAGGGTTATACATAAATTCAAAATTTTCTTTAGCCGACATTATTTCTTAGTTAGTATCATTATTCTTCGTCTTCGTCAACTATTGAGAAATCACATAAGCTTATGCCATGTATGTCTTCAATTTATGATCATCTTTAAGTCACATAAAACCTAGAAAATGATAAAGGCCATCCTTGGTAAAACCCAAGGCCTTTAGCCTTCCTCGTATTATTTTTTGCTAGTTAGCCCATTAAGCCTTTAAAATAATAGCCTTTTCTTTTAGCCAAACAACCTTTACCAATATTGAACCCCAATATATATCCATTTCTCATTTGTTTTGAAAATATGTAGAGAATATTGAAAGACATCTTTGGAAAAAGTATGAAAAATACAATTCAAGAGATGAACATTAAGGTGAAAAGGAAGAAAATTTCCAATAAGGCTATATAAAGTCAAGTGAAAAGGAAAATAAAAAATGGCCAATGAAAAATAAGAACATTCACCATTGTGAGGAAAATGGAAAAAGTTGTGAATACACTAATAAAAGAGCTTTACATATTTTTTAGATAACCTTTATTTTACCTCTGTACCCGTTCTTTTAATGACCATTACCTAAGCCTACATTTCATCCTAATAGAAGTCCTAACTTAATCTTGGGAGAAGTATGGCTTGGATATGGTTATAAATAAATAGGAAGTGTGATAAAGTGTAATATTCTTTATAGTTGATATCCTTTCATGAGACCATTATCATTCTTTCTAAGTTATCATTCTTCTATATGAAATATGTGATATTTTTGTATTTGATGAACAATATTCTACTCACATATTAATGAGTGATTAAAACCTTTCTAAGTGATTTCTTTCTAAATGTCAAGTATATCCTATGAGAATTGAAGTCAAAGCATACATTTGGATTGTAATTTACATTATGATTGACTTGAAAACTATAATTATATATCAGCTATAGCACACACTCACCTTCTAAAGTTTAATGAAATGATATGATATCTTTAACATAAGGGTAGAATTTTGAGCTTTTTATTCTTCTCTAGTAGCAGACTAAAGTTAAATATTTAATATGAGCTTCAAAGAAGAAAATTTTCTCAGATGAATAAAGGACTTTCATAAAAAAAATTTGTGAATTTTGTGAGTATATTCACTGAAAGCCTCAAGAGTCATAGGTCATCCACTAGGAGTAACCTAGGGCTTCAAGGGCTTATTGCATGTGCTAAATGCAAATGTGAGTACCTACAAAAGTGGCACTTTGTATCAGGTTTTATAACATGATTTTTCACATGTTTTGCTTGAAACTTGAAAAATGTTGGTTGGGGTGTGATAAGTGTCTAATTTTGCATAAAAAAACCACTAAATTAGTTATTCATGTGTTATAACTTATAGGGGTAAATTAGGGTTTTTGACCAAAATTTGGAACATATGTATTTTTTGAACTAATGACTCAAAAATTTGATATTTTGTAGGTCTAGAGGATAATCCAAGGCAAGTATGTAACTAATCATTTTTAAAGATTTAATTAGAGTTGTTAACTTTTGTAGAAACAAGATGGTGATCCGACAGCCAAGATCGATTAAGAAGAAAATGGAAGATCAAGAAAGATTGAGTCCAAGCCTAAAAGTCATCAATCCAACATGAGATGAAGGCCAAGATCATCTTTTGGACAAGATATGGATGCAATTAGATGAGCTAAATTTGGCCAAAGTGTGCTCAGGCATAAGCCATGCAAAGTCCACAACCTTTGCATGGGTTTCACTTAAGCCACTTAGCCATATTCAAGCCATAAATAAGAAGACAAGATACGAAGCCAAGCCACCCACTAAAGCCAAGGAATTGAGCCATCAAGCTAAGCTAAGAGAGCCATCTAAGCAAAGCTAATGGAGCCCTCAAAGTTAGCCATCAAAGCCACATGAACCAAGCTAAATGGAAGGCCGTGATTGATGGAGAACTTGAAGAATTATCCTATGAACTTATGGTTTTGAAGAGAATTAAGGAAAAATTCACTAGGATAAGGTGGCATGTGGACCAATAGGAAGAGACCCTTCTATTTTTCATGTTTTCTATGTTTTTCCCACCTTTTCATCACTTTCCACCTCACCTCTATGATGCAAAACGAATTTTACTTTTCATCAAGAGTCCCAACTATCTAAGACTCCTTTACCTTCTTAAACTCTAATTCAAACCACCCAACCAGCCCCAAATTCTTAGGAAATCACTTAGCCAAACAAATTTTCCCATGACACCTCACTTTCCTAAATTTCCTACTCATCTCTTTCTGCCCACCTTCCCTTCTCTTTCTTACCTTATCAGCACTCAACCACTTTCCATAATTGAAGGGGGAAGATGCCTCCCCCCAAAAACAAGGCATCTCCCCACCTATTTGTACTCAAAAGCAGCCAATGTATCCCATCTTCCATCTCTCATAAAACCCTAGGTGCCCATGCATCTTAGCCATCCAAATTACTTGTTTTCATCCCCACCATACGTCTAACTTAGGTCACCATAGAAAATATAGGAAAAAAAGTATAAAAACCATAAAAAAAACTAAAGTTTAGGCAACTCTCCTTTGGTAGGAAAAAGATGCCTGTGACAACCCTGGTTTTTGTAAACATTTTGTAATACATTTTTCAAAGGTAGGGTACCCTTAGTAGTAAAAATTCTTTTCTTTAAAACTTGTTTTAGAAAACCCAAGTCATCAATTCATATATAATATAAGTAGAATTTTGTATAAGATAAAATTCCATTGAAGGAATATACTTTTATCAAATTCCAGAATCCATCCAGTGATTCACAGTACAGCCCGGGTATTAGTAAAATACTTGTCCAAATTACATAATCCAAATTTCAAACCTCACCATACATTAAAAACTCTCAATATAGTACAATGCTCGCAAATAAAAATAAAAATACATGTCTTTAAGGGATATACCTTGATTGATTATTCTTCCAAATCTTCTTAAGTCTTGAGCTCCTAATTCTCCTTTGTTTCTGAGATATTGTAAACATTGAAACATTAACAATATCTCAGCAAGCTATGCTTGGTAAGGGATTCAAGAAGGATAATAATTTGACAGTATAATCCTAATACTTCATAATACTTTGTCACATATGTACATCCTTACACATTCATACGGTATATTGTGTATAGATATATACATACGGTGAAAACCATGAAAAATAGTTAATGTCTCAAAACATAATCATATCTAGCTTATGTTGAGTTGATAAATCATACAGACTCTACTGGAAATACTCCCTCATTTGCATAGTATCGATAATCCATGATTATCAAGCATCTCATCATGCCATATCATAAGGCATTTCACTATGCCATATATCATAATGCAAAAATACTCAAAGGATTACTATGTTGTAGTCTAATCCACACCAGTGTGCTTAGATAACTGCTTTCATACTCCACAGATACCTAGTGTGGAAAATCATCTACGTCATGTCTATATGGGTAGATAGACCATCACAGTGGTGGCCTTCCCATATTGCCCCACCACACATTTTGCTTCTCTTTGGGCATGGTATCATCATATATATCCCATTTCAGAGAGTGGGTGGCCAAACCCTACTACCCTCCTAGCATAGCATCTCAAGGCCTATGCCTATTTAAAACAAAACCACAAGTCTCCATGCTTGTATATAAAGTAATCTTTTTACTTATCAGATATCTTGTCTATTTATATAATCATCCTCATATTTTGGTATTCTTATACTGAGGATAAGATTTCACTTCAAACTTAGGGATCATCATTTACAAGGAATGATACCCATGTTCATACCAGTTTACGGATCACCATTCTATATAAATGATTCCCATGTATTGATTTTATACTTATTAGACAATCTGTTTGTTTACATAGGGCTGGAATGCCTTCTAATTCCTTATTTCACTTAGGGTTTTCCTCATTTCTAACTTAACCATTTCATATGTGTTTTGGTTGGATCATAAGTGTTTTCAATGGGTTTTATATAAGTATTTACATTATACTTGTCAACATTTCCAAACATAAGATTATGCATACAACATGTACTTCTCATGTAGATGCCTTCATAAAATCCTCTTACCTTCAAGTAATGATTCATCTCTTCAAATCATCTATGATCTTGATTGACGTATGAAATCTGTAAATCTATACATACTGTCAATATTTATACAATCTAAATAATCCTATATTTTTTATCCTATCTATATTCTTTGTCTAATCTTGTCCTTTGATATAAAGGATCTAGATCTTTTTTCCTATCATGATCTATCTTCCTCAAATAGTGTCTATCCTATTGATTAATAGATCTGATGGTTAAAATGATCTTCTAATCTTTAAGATCTAAGTATTTTCTATTCTAAGTCTCTGTGTATTCCTTTCTTTCATCTTGATCTTTTATAGATCCTTTGATCAATAATTTATACTCGTTGATAAAGATCAAGGGCTTAGATCTTCTATCATCTAATCTTTCTTTGATCTAGGTTTAGTTGTTTGATCATCCCTAAGGAGGATGATCTTGGTTCTCTTCCTTAAATCATAATTGATTAAGGGTTTAGATCTTCTATTCTATTTGATCTAAGTTCAAGCTATATACATATATATTGTCATAAAGAAGTATTGATTTCCTTTTATTGTTCTTGATCATTCAAGATCTCATGGATATTGTTTGATCATCCTTATCTTACTTAAAATTTTTATTAGGATTAGATAATTTACTTACCATTTATGCTCTTATTATTATTATTCAACCAGTTAATGTTTTGCTGGTTGAAGATAACTTATTTTAGTCTAAGTCTAGACTGCTCCTCTTATTTCTAGTTGGCTAAGGCTTACTAGCTAAATGGGTGAACACAAAGTGGTTACTTCAATCCACATGTAGGGTGGTGTTTAGACCTCACAAACGTCAATGGAAGGTAGGGGAAGAGCGAGGCTCTATTAGAAACCCCCTTAATAACCATGTTCAACATTCACTAGAGTGACCTTAGCTTAACCTTTCATAAGGTTCTTATGAGCATGTTAACCCTAAGTACTCTTTCTAATTGATTTTAATTAAGTCCATGAACATTTAAAATTTCATTCATGGGGTTTATTATTCTCCTAGTTTGGGCCAAGGATGTGATAATCCTTATATTGTCCTACTAACTATATCCCTTAGTAATATTAAGTCCAAGTCATTCACTCATCTTAATTGTCCATGAATCTTTATTTCATTAGACTTCATTCTTGGTGATTTATGAATATTGCGACATAACCAATAATTAAAAAATTATATCTACTAACTTAAAGACAATTAAGATGCTTATACTATACTTTGACAATTCAAATAATCATACACTTTAAATCATAAGAGAATTGTACATCTATATCATTCTAAGGGCATTCATACTCTAATATACTAACATGGATCCTAAGTTATAAAATACATGAAGTTTTACTACTAATTTAATGGAATCATGCTTAAACTTCAAATTTAAACTAACATGGCTCTATGATAATTAAATCTATCAACCTAATATAACAATGTAATAACACAGAACATAGCATGCTAAAATTTAAGAACTATCATACTTTATAACATAAATCACATTTACAATACTATTATCAAATAAAAGACAATGAAACTAATTAGATTAAGATTATTAGGAACATTTACTTATGATCCAACTATTAGATCTTAGATCTTTTCCTTTTAAATTAAGGTTTTAATTAATTTTAGGACTTTTACTTCATTAAGGTCCAAGATCATAGTCCTTTGTTTTTGGTCATATTCAATCTATGATTTCGATGCATTCCACCATAATATCATTCATTCAATCCATCCTAAGGTTCTAATCATACTTGATCTTATTGATCAAGTGGGTCCCTTTGTATTTTTAAGGTTTTTCTGCCATAAAGGATAGATCTCTCAATTAATCTTAGATCTGTCCAAATAAATCATGGATACCACTTGATTTCAACACTATATCATCAATAAATCAGATCCCCAAGATTTGATCATCTTAGATCTTGAAGATCATGAAAATTAGAAACTTAATTCTTGAAAATAGAAAGTTTCTAGAATGTTTTTATCAATATTATGGTTTCAGAAGAAAATAGGCATTATAAGCTTTCCATAGTTTCTTTTCGATCTCAAATTGGAGTCCAAATGACTCTAAAATTGAACTGTGAAGTTCACAGTCATTCCTAGGGTCTAAATTTGATCTCGACCTAGTGGAACTGATAGCCAGATCAATCGGGTGGAAAAGTCGCTACGCCTCCATCACCTGTATGCACGCATGATGCCCTCCCCTGGGACCGGCGCTATTGTGCAGCCGTTCCGTCGGAACAGCTTCACACGCGGTGTGCGCATGCTGAAATGCTCTCACAGGGCGCATTTCCATGTGGCATTTCGCAACACGTCCCTATAGCCGATCCAATTTGGTAGATCAGACAGTTTGTTTTGGACTGTCCAATCAATCCTCTTCAATTTAGGGATCAAAACTTAATCAAAATTCATGAAATTTCTACCCTAGGGGTTTTGGACCCTTTTGGATCAATTGGATGGCTCAAATTTTCCATCTGAGTCCTCCATGATCCAGAATTGAAGGCTTCTGGTCCTTTATTTTTATAAATTTTAACCTAAAACTAATTACAAAAAAAATAAAATTACATAAAACAACATGAAATAAGTTCCACCTACCTGATTGGAGAAAAAATGTAGATTTGAAACCCAATTTGAAATAAATACCCTTTGATTATAAGCTAGCCCGATAGTCGCTTGTTTTGTGATTTTTCCTTGATTGCATCATTGGATCTTGGAATTGATTTAGGGTTTTTCTAGATTAGGTAGTCTAGGATAATTTGATTGGTGTAATTTATGAGATTCAATTTAGAATAGAGTGCCTAATTGAATTTAGGTCTCTTGTTCCAATTAGAGAGAGGAGAGAGAAAGTGCAAGAAGGGAGATTTTTGGAAGTTTTAGAATTTTGGGAAGGAATCTTGATCTACTTTTTTAGAGTAAGCAAGATGATTTCATGGGAATTTTAAGGAACATTTTTGGAGGTGTATTTTATGGATGTTTTTGAATTTTTCATAATTACTTGTAATAATCATGTTTTAATTCTTTTAAATCTTAAATTAACATTGGATCCTCCACTACCACATCCTTCTCCATTAGCAGCTAGTAGTGGTTTGACCACTCATTACATGTTTTCTAGCCGTTGGATTCGTTTGTGGGCCCCACAGGGGTGTGAAAGGACCATTTTGCCCTTTTATGGAGAAAAATCCATTTTATTCTCCCGAGCTCAGAATTGAGTGTACAGTGCCGTTGGATTGGTATTTTTGAGTAATTTCTAAATATTGATGTCTTATATCTCAATTATTGTAAAATTACCATTTTACCCTTTTATTCATAAAAATGAAGAAAATTAGGCATTTTTCATTTTAACTTAGAATTGAACGTACTTAGTGTCATTTCGATCGGTTTTTTGAGTACATTCATAATTTATAAGTTTTGAAATATGTTTTAATATCTATAAAAAGAGAATTCCCAATAACCTAATATTCTAGCCCAAAATTTTTGAAAATTCAAACTAAATTGATTTTCTCAATCAATTAACAAAATTTGGGGTGATTACAATGCCTCCCTCACTTTAGAGGGGCCATCCTCTTCCTACACTCTCTCATTTCTTGTTTGCCTTAAGGTTTCTTCTATTTTGGGTGCTGTTCTTCTTTCCCAAGGTTGGGATGTATCTCTTCAAGTGTTCTACACCTCACTCTTGCTTGCCTCCTTTTAATTCTTGTACTTTAAATTCCAGGTTGGTTCTCCTCCCGTTGTCCATCCTTTGTTTTTTTATTTGATTTGTTTAAGTTCCTTGTTTACCTTGTTGAAGTGACTTTACTTGAAGCCTTAGATCCTAGAGTTTAAAGGCCACTAATCTCCTCTAGTGATAGCCAAGAGATAGTGCCCTTGAGATCAAGTTACTCTATAAAATCCTTCAAATCCATGCTTTACCTTTGCTCTTATTCTCCATATCTTGTTCTTGCTCTCATTTCGATTCACATGCTTTGTAACCTAGATTGGGATACATTGATGAAGAGGGAAGAAGTTTAGTTGGTTTATTATTTATTTTTTGTATGGTGCGCACATCCCTTGGAGGCTGCACACCTCACTTGTAAATTCCTTATTCAATCAATGTATTTTGATGCCAAGATCTATACTTTTACATTCAGCCATGGACTCTATGTGTTAAAATTACGTTAATCAATCATGTGTTTGGATGTTTTGATCTATGTTTAGATGTTTGTTTCTATATTTGGATGTTTGATCAATATTTAGACACCTTAAATCTATACTTTTGGATATTCAATCTATGTTTGATATTCGATTCTTGTATTATGTATGTTTGATATATATTTTGATGCTATGATGCATGACTAGTAAATTGTATAAGGTATAGAGGTACTTGAGATTTCATGTTTTAGATAGGTAGATGATGATGAATCTTGATGAGAGCTATGCTAAGAGGTTGTATAGGCTGGCCCGTTTGCCTCCAAACATTAAAGGTCTTAGATAACCAACAGCCAAAGAGTGGAATCTTTCAATTTTGTTGATCACGACACCCTTTCAATGTTAGACATTAGCCCTGTGAAGATGTGGTGGTGAGTCCCTCTTAGGTATAGGTGGGCATGAGAGAGTGTGAAAATTGTAGCTTTAACACTAACATTATAATGAAATTGATGCATGTTATTTTACTTGAACTATCAAGTTATGATTATTTCTCACATGTAGATAGAAATATTGAGATGCATGTTGTTTGAATGCTATTGAATGATGGTGATGCATTGCATGGTACAACTAATAAGGAGTTAGCTATGAAGTTTTGTATGGATAGAAATGTGTACTTTCAAAACCATGTAGTATGTATGTATAGGGTGCATGACATGATGCCGTAGATTTTGATTTTTTTAGTCCTACTTCTAATTGCTAGGTATGTTCGTATACTCAACCTAAAAAATTTATCCAAATCAATTCAAAAAGATCATAAACAAGGAGTGAAAGACTTTAAAGAGAGGAACTGAAAAAGAAATGTGAGGTACAAGACATTTTGGAATTTATCTTTTTTGTATTTATTTTGATGACTATGAATATAATCAAGGACAAAATGCTATACTATATTTTATTGGCTATTTCATTATAATTGGACTATGACTGAAAAATCTCAGGAATGCTTTTTTAAAATAAAATGGAACTTAATGGGACATAGACACAAGTCTAGTGTTTTATCTTGTGCAAGTTATGGATGGTTAACACTGGGGATTTTTTAAATGAGTTTTTAAAAAGGTTCTCCCACATGATTTGTTTTATAAATGAAAATTTCAAAAAGCGGTCCTACCTTTCATAAAGAACTTTGATGATGATGATTGTGTGTTACAATCGAGGTTTTCAAAATACTTTTTGAAAACTATTTCAAAATTTGGGATATACCTTGTTTGAAATTCATTTCGAAACTAAACAGTAAAAAATAAAAAAATTTATCTGAAAGTTTTTCTAAAAATCCCGAGTGTCATGTTTATGCAAAACACAAGGATTTTATGGTGAAATGAGTGTCTCATTACTACTGAAAATCAAATAGAGCTTTCTCTATTTTTTGGAAATATGCGCATTTGACGCATACGTATAGAAATCTGATAAACAAAGCAAACAAATTTTTATTGTTTTGAAAACATATGCACAAAACATATCACTTTCCAGAACCTCCAGTCACAACCATATCACAACATATTCCTTAAATACAAATGAATCCACAACATGAAAGTAAATATACATTCTCATTTTGCACAAAATCAAAAAGCTAATCTAAGGCTGCAATGCTCACATCGAGATATTGAAAATTCTCCATCTTTTGAAATTCCTAAGTCCATAGTTGCTCTCACATTCAACCTATTCATCTTTCTATTCTAATTCTTCAAATCTAAGATATTGTAAACAATTACAATGTCTTAGCAAGCTTGCACCTGTGTAGGTAGATTAAGTTGCTATTTTGTCATGTAGTTCATGATTTACATAAATAAATGCATTTTGAGTATTTATCATACCTAAATAGAATTCATGATGTTTTCAAATAACTACTCATGTCTAAATTGGGTACGTAAATCATAGATCCATGAAATGGGTTTACATTTGAATTTCAATATAGTTGATGAATGAATTCATGTTGTTTTCAAATAACTACTCATGTCGAAATTGGGTACTTAAATCATAGATCCATGAAATGGGTTTACATTTGAATTTCAATACAGTTGATAAATCATATGACTTTCATCATTTCTAAAGTGATCTTTGCCTTATCTTTTTCATGAGGATTTAGGCATTTCATGCTTTTATCATTTCATGAGCATTTAGTTGTACTGACATCATTTTCCAAGAATGGACACAAGCATTCCAAATTTATTCTTGACAAATAATTCTTCAAATTCATTCACCTTATATTATCATTCAAGATATCACTTTAAATGGCTAAATTGTTTGTTATTCAATAGTTAAATCTACTTATGAAGAGTGGAGTATCTTACATTCTCAATATCATTTGTAAAAGTAGTCATCTAACCACTTTCTCTTCATGACTAGGGTAGAACTATCTGTTTAGAAGAATCATGAACTAAAATCTGAATGGTAAAACCACCAGCTAAGTATATGTGTTAAAGCACATGATCGATAAAAGATAAAGTCAATTGATAAGGTCAAAAGGCATACTATATGCTTGAAGTCCAATTGTTAGCAAACCAACATTTGATAAATCTATAAGTTGGAAAAAACCAAAAGATGCTCATGGTTTTCAAAATCATAATTGTCAATTTGTGGGAAAATTAATTCTTTTCACATCAAATCAAACTAGAAGCCATAACTGTGAAAATTAGTCTCACACTTACCAGGTGAAAATCCACGAGGAAAATCTAGTAATAAAAATAATATGTAATGTTCAAAAGAATCTGATAAATCTGTCAAACCAATGTGCTCAAAACAAATGAAGTTGAATGAAAGTGCATAGCCCTCAAGCCAAAATGTTCAAATCCATGCTCATGTTGTTGTGGAAAATTGATCGCTCCAATCACGATGGTGTATAGTTCTGCCACCCTAGACAAGGTCTAACTCTCGAGATATGACCCACATAAGTATCACATAGACTAGACACCTATGCTCACAAGGCCCTACTGTCACCCACTAGTGACTACCGTGGCCTCTATGTTTGCTCATGGATACCTACACAAACCATGACTCATCGGACCTCATGGAGGCTGCCTAGCTACCACTCAGAGCACTTCCCCATGAGAAGATTCTCCTAATGCCTGCCATCTCTATTACAGGGTTGGTATCAAATCATCTCAGAGGCTAGTGGCTAAGTGCACTGCCTAGCATAGGGTCTTTCGATCTTACAACACATAGCAAGCTTGCCTCTAGGTCTTACGGTACTCGTAGAGCACCTTTTGAGTGATCTAGGACTTAGGACACTCCTAGATTGCCTACCCAAAACATTGATGAAATCCATAACCATTAGGACTTATAGTTGCTCACAGAGCACATGCTTAATGCATCAACATATCAGTATCCATCAGGACTTAGCCACTCATAGAGTGCTTGTCAAAAGTATTGATAAAATCATAACCATTAGGGTTTATAGTTGCTCATATAACGGTTGCCTAAACATCGACAAATCTGCATCCATTGGGACTTATGGCTACTTGTTGAGTGCCTGCCCCAATCTTAAATCATTTACATCTCCAAAATCATTTTATGAAAATAAAATTACTATTTCAAAGTTTTACGAGAACCATTCAAATCTATTCATTTTCAACCCATATTCTTAATAAGCTGTAAAAACCTATTTTCACAAGCATTCAAAACATGCTATCTTTATTCATAAATTACATAATGCTCTTTTAGTTCCCAAAAGTATACACCCAATGCAATGATTACAAAAGGATAATCTTCAAACATTATCGTAAAAGTGCTTGTCACTAAGTGGACCTTAATTAAACTAGTGATAAATGCCTTTATCAATTAAGACACACATGCCACAACTTACGGTCATGGCTTGTAAATATCTATTGTATGTCCATTGCATTTATAATATTCTTTCCTAGTTTAAATGTGAATTGTTTCATGTGATTACGGTCATTTCCAATCCTACATATCAATAGCTAATTTCATTTCAATGAATGGTAGTCAAATCGTGTTAAAGTGAACCTAATTAAGGGCTATTGTTTACACTATTTTTTTATTGTGTCTCTTGTTTCGAAGACCTTAGGATTATTCCTTTAGCATCTATTCATGAATAGAAACTATAAGTTAATATATTAATTTTCTTATATCTTGAGACCAAGATTTGCATCATTCTCGAGTCATTAAGTTACAAGTATGACATCTTCTAGCACACTGGCTTAGGTCTTCCTATAGTCTAAAAACCTTGTGAGCTACTTTGAAATCTTTACTTTATTGTTGATATACTTATTAATACTTCATATTGCTCTATCCATTCGAAATATTATAGTATAAATATATAAGTCCATGTGTCTTAGTAGTATGCATAAGATCAAACCTTGTTTAAGGTATTAGAATGTCTACTTGAAGTATAATTTCAAAATCAAGGTAGGCCATTCAGTTACTCATTTGTCTTAATATCATAATTAGGATAAAACAATGTTTTAAGTTCATTTCACATTTGTATCTAATTTGGGTTTATATCATGTTTTTAAGCATTATCATCAACTAAATGTATATATGTATGTGTATATATATATATATATATATATATATATATATATATAAACACACACACACTAAGTTAGAGTAAATGAGTATAGTTTTCATTCTTTTGTTTGGGCATTACAACTAAGGTAAGAATAACATTTTTTATTTAAATTAGACATTCCATGTTTGATTTGATAATTTGAAAGGTGTCACAAGATAACTTCTAAATTTATCAGATGCTTTCATAATTTTAGTAATTAATGACAATACTTAGTAAAGCATCGCCTATAGTCAATCATTCTTATAAAGACATGGCAATTATTAAACTTTCTAAAATAGCAATCTTAATCCATCTACCTCATATGGTGTTTATCCTCGATTCTCGTGTGTAACTCCTTTAGCTCGATCTAACAATTGGCCAATTTGTTGGTTCCGTAGTCGATCCATTGATGGAAGGCTTTGATCATATCACACTGATTAGGGTATAGGGAAAACAAAGATATGTCAATCTGTAGCTCCAAACATGAAAACACTACAGATCAGAGGGCTGTAGTGCCTGATCTTATAGATCTAGCATTAGATGGTCAATTGATGGTCCGATCTTAGGAACGAGCTAGATATGTCATTATTATAGGGGCTTGGTAGTGGATCTAGTGTTGGATTGGAACAAATACTTGAATTAGATATGATCTAGGAGTTTGTTTAACTAATATAAAGTTAGCTCAAGATGAAAAGTTAGATTTGATCACATATCATATCATTTGGAGTGAAATCTACATCCAGATCAAATTGGGAGCTTACATTGATTATAGATCTAAGCACTAAGTGGTTAGTTAATGATCGGATAATCTCATAAGGGTAGATTAGTCAAGGATCTAATGTTTTAATGATCGATCTAGGGTTAGATCAAGTGAATGGATTAGATCCACCATATATCTATTTTTTGGTGATTAATCAATGGTTGGATCATGGTGAATGGATTAGATCAGTCACAAATCAATATGTTGGTGAGCGGCTAATGGTTGGATCATATGAGAGTTTAGGAATTGATCACAGATTTGACGATTTGGTCTGATTGAGGGTCTAGTCAAGATCAAAGGTTGGATCCTCATCCGATCAATGAATGGATAGATGGGTCCAGTTCCTCATGCTATAAGATCTAATGGTTGTCTCGGATCTGTAAAATCATTTCTAGATTGGGCAGTGCAAGAGGTCAAAGCTTAAGGGGCATGGTGGAGCTCAATGTGTCAACTCTGCTCATTAAGGCAAGTTGTGAGTGGGTGGAATAGGCGAGTCACCCTAGCCTAGCTCGCTAGAGGAAGAAGGAAACAGGGGAAATAGGAGGAGATAGTGGCAGGGCTATACTGGCTCGAGTAAGAAGGGGAAAGAGGAGTGCCAATGGCCCTGCTCGGGCGTGGTTTTGGTGCTACGCCATGTGGGGGAACCCAAGAAGGTTACGAGGAAAAGCAAGGAGAGGAGGAGATGGGTGGCTAGCTAGGTATCATCGGTGGAGCAAGGAAGAGGGGAGAGACCAAGAGAGCAGGGGAAGGGACTGTCTGGTTGGAGGAGAACAAAGGGAAGAGGGGACTGAGACTAGCACGGCCTGCCAGTCCAACTATGCAAGTCCCTAGTGGTTCAAGGCAAGGGAGAGAGGAAAGAGGAGAGGAGGGTTTCAGGCATATATGGGCATTGTTTTGACACTGTTTGGCCTACATGATTAGACAGTGTCATCGAATGGCATGAGCGGTGTGCACAATAAAGGTGCGTTAAGCTGCTCCAGACAACAGTTGACCAGTGAGATGGGAAAGGGAATCAATTCCAGGGTCAGGAGTTGTTGGTGAGCTATGCTCCAATGACTACCTTAGGTGCACTAGAGGCAGTAGCTAGCAGCCAATTTGGGCAATGCTTAAGAGGGGAAGGTGAGGGAGAGGGAGAGAGAAAGGGGGTTTCTGGTGGTAGCTGGATGGGCGACGCCAGCGAGCGTGGTAGATAAGTGGACATTGGGGTATTCCCCTTTCTTTGACATTTCCCCTATTTTGTCTTGTTTCCATCGTTTGCCGGTCCATCGGAGGGAAAGCAAGTGATGTGTGTCGCACTAGCTGCCCACATCTTGCATTCGTACCCTGCATGACGTGTTTGTGGAAACTCACAAATGAAAAACTTTGCGGGGTGCCATTATCAATTTGCACCCCTAAATTAGTAAAATTTTGGGAATTTTCCACCCCAATCTCTGGTTCACACAAAATTAGTGTTGTTGGAATTGTCTTGATGCATAGTTTCCATTTATGATATTTGCAAATCCAAACTTTGAGTTTTCAAGGGGGTCACTTCCTTGAAATTCAATTTCTAAGATATTCACTTTTTTTTCTTTTTTTTATTCCAATTAAAATATGTTATAATTACTAATAAATTGCTCAAAATTTGTGGTTGTTACATTGTGTTTTAAAACCCGAGTCATCATAGTTGGTATCGGAGTCCAAGTTCACATCACTTCAGCCAACTTCTTAATTGAAAGTAATGAATGGCCAATAAAATAAGAAAATTTTGATCCTCATGTGAGTAAGAGAGAAGATACATGGGATTGGTAGGTTCATAGGGTAAAGATTTAGAATATGAGATTATACCAATTAGTATATCCAACTGATAACTAGGAGATCTATTGACATGGGCGACCTTTGAAGAGTCCATGTCTAACTTGGATGATGTGCATGATGCTCTAAGGGAATCAAAACTATTTTGCAACCACAATCAAGAAATAATGGAAGAGGATTGGAAGATAGGTAGAGAACTATAGCATAAATACAAATAATTTAGTGAGCAAGTTTAATTGATTTCATGTGAGATTATAAGAATTAGATGAAAATGTCGATATCAAAAGATTTTGAAGCTACTCTAGATGGAAGTATATGGTTTGTGATATTTATTTGACTTTAGATCACGTGCTTATACCCATAGTATTTATTTTATGTAGTGATTTGAGGTGGAAATGGGTAAGTCTAATTTGTGGATTAGATTAACTTCTAGTCCTTTTGTTTGTATGAAATTTATTTAGGCATTAGTTGGAGGGTATAATGGTTGGTAGAGAAATTGATTAAAGTGGATAAAGAGGAGGAATCATATTGCAAGAGAAAGGCATAAAATAGAAATAATTATGCTTAGTTGATACCGAATAGAAAGAATAATGAATAATTAGATTTTCAATGGATAACAATAAAGTTATACGTGTTAAGCTAATTTTTTTTAGTGTGAGAATTATTCGTGAAACCAAGGTAACAAAAACACGTGATTAATGATTGAAGTGACTCATAGTAACTATGATTATTATATAAACTATTAGTTAAATGAAACTTAATGATGTGGGTGAGATTGTACAAACATATTCTTATGGATTCAATTTCTTGGTAGCGCAATATTGTTTCTAAGCTAAAAGTATTTCATATTCTCAAGAAGTTTTGGATGACATTTTAAGAGGATTAATGGGACAATTGTATAAGAAAAAAGTTGAAGCAAATTTAGAGAAATCATGGACCTAATGTTGTCATGAAATCTAATTATCAGAAATGAAAAATCTTGGAATAACATTTTCCATTTTGAGAGTTGAACCAATTTTAATTAATTTTTTTTTAAAAGAGGCTCAAACTAGTGATTCTTAGTTGTTAAGTATTGTGTTAGAGGAAAGGAAGGGGAGTAAATCATATTTTGAAATTGGAAATGATGATGAGTAGATTGTTTGCTCCAAAAAATCCAAAATTGAAGAAAAGATTGTTACATGAATCACATCATTCTCAATATATAGTACATCATGGAAGTACAAAGATATATTAGGATCAAAGAAAAGGATATCTTAAAGAAGGCCTTCAAGACCCAGTATAGACACTACAAATTTCTACTAATGTCGTTTGATTGACGAACGCTCTAGCCACATCCATAGACATTATGAAAAGGTGTTTAAAATGTTCCTTGAGAAATTCATCATTGTGTTCATGGACAGCATCTTAGTCAACTCAGCTAGTAAGGAGGAGCATCAAGAACATTTGTGTGTAGTGTTGGACATGCTCGAAACACACTACTTATTTGCCAAATTCATCAAATGTCAATTTTGGTTAGAGCAATTCCATTTTCTGGGCCATATTACTTCAAAGAATGGAGTTGCAGTTGACCAAGCAAAGGCAGAGGTGATGGAGAAGGGGGAGACACCCAAAATGGTGACCTAAATACCGAGCTTTCTAGTGCTAGATACTAATATAGGTTTATTGAGGGATTCTCACACATTGCATTAACATGGACTAAGTTGATGACGAAATGTGAGATTCCTATGGGACAATGCATGTGAAGCAAGTTGATGTGTTTTAAAAACAACTGCAAGTTCACAAGTCCACTTAGAATAGACACGGCAAGTATAGGTTGATTCACAAAGACTATAATTAATGATTTTTAATTAAAAATCCATTTAACTACTTTAACCTAGCCAAATGATTTTAAATAACTAAATTAATTACCCAAAATGCTAAAAATCACGTAGATTACTTAAAATTTCTAGAATTTAAATCTAAGCCTAGGAATTAGAAATCCAACATATTAAAAATAAATGTTTCTATAATTAAATTATTTAGATTTTTCACTTATACATGTTCATAGAATTCCTATAACTCTAAACCATGGAATATATATCTTTAAGACTCTCTTTTTATGATTTTCTTAATATTAAATTCAATCTTAGTTAAAATACTTAAACTATAGCCTTTCTTTTTAGAGCACAAGCTATCAAATATGTTTGTATTTAACTATTTACTTACCATACTTAGTATGTAACTAGGTTCCTAAAAATCTAATACTAATACTTAAGTATTTGTTTTTAACCTAAAATCACTTAATCTTGAAATACCTATTCTAACATCTTATCAGTCCAGTGCTTAGAGAAACTAATTAACAAACAAGCATAAATAAAACTCAATTACACCAATGAATAACAAAGGCATGAATAACATAAGCACATTTAACAATTAAAAGGAAAATTTTATTTCACTAATGAAATAATTACAAATAATGATTACAACTAACAAGTAAACAAAATAAAAAGGAAACTATGTGTTAGAATGAAATTACCAAAAGACACCATGTAACTTGAAAGAATTCCTTAGTCAACTTCACTATACTGCAAACTACCACCAAACTTTGCATCACCCAAACAATACCCTACTCTTGTTTTGTCACTAAATAAGAGCTTAGGGTGTTTCCCAATAGCCACAACTGTAGGAGAGACTTTACACCCAAAAATACATGTTTTTGTATGTAATACCAAGAGAGAGAAAAACATTTGGAATGGCTTGTAAATGGAAAGATATTAGAGAGAAAAATGGATGAAATGTAGAATATAGGATATAATTTTATAGGCATGAATTTCAGTTTCAAAATATGAAGACAAAAATTTAGAAAAATAAAACAAAATAGAGAAAGATTATGGTGTGATAATGAAAGTGTAATTTGGTGAATGGAAAAGGGGTTAGAGAATGATTTTTTTTTCATAAAATTTTGTAAAGATGTCCCTAATGTGTTTGGGAGCTTAATACATGTAATTTATAGTGAAAATATAAGTATTTAAAAAATTAAAAATCAAATAGTGGAGAAAGGTTAGAAAATTGGTAGAAAAAGATTGAAAATCGGGTAGGAAAGGGACAAATGAATGCAAGGATTATGGAATGCGTTCTGGGTGGATATTTGGGTGGTTGATATAGGATGATAGGATGATATTAAATTCTAGGGGAATGATCTTAAAGATGAGAGGAATTGTAACAAAAATGAAATAAAAGTATGAAACATAAGAAGTACATTGGAGGAAAAATAGCAAGCCTTTCTTACCTCTTCTCCTTGGTGTTCCTCCCTTTAGGTGTTCTTCCCTTGTGTTTGGTCAATTTATGTGGTTCTCTAGGGTTGAGAACTCCTCTTGGTTCTCCCCTCTTTCTTTCTCTATTTTAAGCTATGGAGCAAGTGAATGGAGAATGGAATGAATAATCCCATATATTTAGATTTTTGGAGTGGAAGCCCTAGGGAATGCATGGTGGAGATCATATGGGTTAAAGGAAGGGTAGATGGTGGGAATTTAAGCAAAGAAAAGATGTTAGAAAGAGGGTGGGAGGCTTGGAATGGATTTTTGGTTGTGTTGGAGTTCAGAAATTTGAGATGAGTGCAAGCCATTGGATTGAAATGAGTGGTGGAGATCTTTCTTACGTAGGGTTTCGATTTGAATTTTCAATAAGGGCTAGGTGGCTAGAGTTTTATATTTATTCTCTTTATCTCCTCCATTAAATCATACTTGAGCCATAGGATAGAATTTAAAGCTTCTTTCTTCTCATCTGTCAAATTAGCATACCCTAAGGTGGATCACTAGGATTCCATAGAGATTTTCTTATCCAACTTGATTTCCCTCCTTTATTTTCTCCTCATCCCACCATTTTTATCTCGAACCAATCACATTCAACACACATTTTATCCTTAGGATAATATTTTTTTCTCCTCCTTGAAACATAGTGGGCAGCCCACTAAATATTTCTCCACCAATCATGGGTCAGTCTTCTCTCTCTTGCATGGATTCTTCCCATTCATCAATCCTAACTCAAATAGCTTCTGATTGGATGCTTAGGATGGTCTTGGATATAGAATAATCTCATCCACTCTTTCTTAAAATTCCTAGATGAAAAAATGACCATAGATTGCCCAATTTTTTTCTCTCTCCTCCCTCCTTATTTCTCTCCACCACCTTTGTATGAAAAATGACTGTGGATTTAAGTAGGATGCACTTTATTTGAAAAGTTCATGGTACAATTGTAGATGGTCCCCATTCTGAATTCTAAAGAGATAAAGTTAGGGTTTTTTAGTCTCTAACGAGCCTTGGTTTTAGTGTACTTCGCATGCATGCTTCCTTTGACATGTGTGACACTTAAGCTTCACTTAGAAACTCCCCCAAAGGTGATGGAATGCACACATGCATGCAAGAAATTTCTATCACCTTTTTTATTTTTTTAATCTTTATAGCCCCTTTTTCACAGATAAAGGTTTAGCAATGTTTTTAGGGTTTCTAATTGTGTAGAAAATGATACAAATACCCATTTTGTATGTAACACCTAAGCAATTTATGCTATTTTGGACATCCTATAAGAAATGAACTGTGTTGAATGTTTTACCTTATTTAAAATAATAAACAAAGGAATTTGTGAGGAAACTTGGTACCATTAGATTCTACTCGAAAAATGGAATCTAGTGCCTCAAAGAACGCCGAAAACGGAGTTCGTATGAAGAAGTTATGACCGTTTAAAGATTAGGGGTATTTTTGTAAATTAAATAGAAAAACGAAAAAGAACGAAAACGCAGGGGGCCATTTTGATAATGGCACCCCCTGTCGTCTTCCACCTCAAGATTTCTCCAGAAACCCTCCTTTCACGATTTTTCCATAAAACACATGGGAAATGGCAGCACCGCCAATGAGGGGCACCGCCTTCTTCCCTCTATAAAAGCTCCATCTCCCCCCTCTCCAAAACACAAGTTTTCCGGGGATTTTGGGACTGGGGTTTCTGGCAAAAAAATGGAAACTTGTCTCAACCCAGCTCCCTACATTTTTCAGCAATGGCTAGGCCCAAGTTAGGCCGGCCATTGCCATTTCGCTATGCCCCTCTCTTCTTTCCAGTCTTGGCAATGGGGTTTCCCCCTTCTTCAAGTTTTCCGGCTAGCAGGAGGTTTAGAGTGAAGAATAGGCGCACCCATTGGCGATGGGCTCTCCCCAGGCTACCCAGGTAAGCTGTTTTACCTTCTCTCCATCTTGCTTCCCCATGCCAAGATCCATGCCAGATCTAGTCTTTTCCCAGACGTTTTCCAGTCGGATTCCCTGGCCAAAAAATGCTCCACGTATGCCTGGGATAGGGTCCTTGGGATGGGTTCCGAGCGTACGACAGTGCATACACTGTCCCAGGTGCGGCCTTCGGGTGCGCGCGCGACATGGGGAACGGGTCCTGGCTCGACTAGGATGCACGAGGTGCCCTGGGAGCTGAGACGCGCTTACACCAAAAGTGCATCCGTGCGATGCCATCCAGGATGCGCGTCATAGCGCATCGCTTGAGCATGCATGTGTGCATGCAAAACGCGGTCCCTAGCATGGCCTTTGGGAGCGCATGCACGTGAGGTGGTCACGGTTCAACCAGGATACACGGGTGTCTTGGGAACTGGGACACACGGACCTAATGAGACTTTAAAGTTAGGATCAGAGGACAATTTATAGAGTTTAACTATTGAATAGTAGATCCATATCATAGGATCTAGATTGACAATGAATTAGGCAAGGACCATGGACCCTAAAAGGCAGATCTAGCAATCTAATGTCTAAATAGAATGAAATTGATAAGGTCTCCTTGTATCCATTCATACCCAGGAGTTTATAAATGAGACGCAGGGACGGGCTAAGTGATAAAGGACGCGACTCCAGGAGACTTTGAGGTAGGTGCTCTATCGCTACTAGTCTTTTAAAAAGAGCCATGATTGTTTTGAATGCATGTTTTAAGTATAATTTATATGACTTGTTTAGCATGACTTAATCTTATAAACAAATTCAGCATGCATATGACAAATACATTATGCATAAACATGTGTTTGCAAGCAATTGCATATATTGCATGATTTGTGAGCATTGAGTTCTTGAAAAATTGCATGTCCTTAAGGGTTACCAAAAGACGCTGGAGTGCCCAAAAGACGCTGGGTAGGCAGTTGTGAGGGACCCAAAGAGGACAGGTTTTGAAATAGAGGTTTTTGCTTGTTTGATCGTATATGATTTGGGCTGGTAAGCTCATGGGCGCTATGCCGAGAGGTCTAGGTTGGCCACCCAGCCTCTACCACTATTAGGGGGAATGGGTACCACGCCCAAAAAGGGCATGTCCCTACGTCGACTGCATGTGGTACAGGGGGCTACCACTGATGTCACAGCACTGGGTCGATGTGTCATATGCCCTGTGGAGGCTATGAAGCTGTGTCCCTAGGTACCCAGGGACCACACGACGGCGAGGTCGTGGGCATAGTTGGGCCCTATGGTTTGAGGATTTACTTGCACTGCATATGGCATGACATGAGGTTGGTCGACCATACCATATATCCATGAGTTGGATTCAGTGGAGCATCTTATGCATATCATTATGTTTATGATATATATGATACTTTTGACTTGGATTTTGTGATTTCTTTAAGTCATCAGTATTCCAATTCAACAATGGTTTTTGGTTTTTAATCTCGATATTGAACATGAGTGTCCAAACATGCACATGTTTTGAAAGAGCATATGATTTTAAATGTAGCATGCATTGTAAAACTAGTAGTGATAGACTCCTACTGAGTATAGTATATACTCACCCTATCCTTAACATTTTTTAGGATAGTTCCATTCACGAGTAAAGGACACCTATGTTAGTGCTACGAGCAAGAAAAATCAAAAGGAGACAATTATACATGTAAGTAAATTATACATGTAAGTAAACACTCTACCCTTTGGACATGTATTTGCATTTAATTACAGTTAGGCTGTGAGCTGTGACTGGATAAACCTGGGAAAACATTTATGATTTTTGAAGTTTTTCAAAAAACTACTTTGGCTGTTGTGAAGGCAAATGACACTTGGAGTTTTCAAAATGTGTTTAAAACTACAGATTTTTTGCTGCATTGCATGGTTTTTATAAAATGTTTTTCAAATCGGGATCCCACCTTAGGAATTTAGATTTTTCATTTAAAAATGCATGAGGAAACCCGGGTCGTCACATTGTATTTTGAGCTTCTAGTCTTCATTAAATTTGGTAGGTAGGGCCATGTTGATGCTCAGACTTTGGATTATCCATCTTTTAAGGTTTGAGATGCCAAAAATAGCTTTTTTCCAATTATACCCTAATCCTATAAAATGTGAAAATAACCTTAATTAGTGAACTTTATGATAAAATAAAGGCAAGAACTTGCTAAATATAGAGGTACTCTATGTAATAATTCTATGCATATCACAAGCTTCTAGGAATTGAGAAAACTGACAACTATACTAGTACATGCATTACCATCAGGTAGTGGGTGTGACAACCCGGGTTTTCCCATGTATTTTTAAATGCAATATCTAATTCCTAAGGAGGGATGCATCCCTATTTGAAAACCATTTTATAAAAACAATACAATGTAGCAGAAAATCTTTTGTTTTAAACTCCTTTTGAAAACCCCAAGTGTCATTTTCTTTCACAACAACCAAAGTAGATTTTGAAAATTTCAGAAATCATAAATGTCTTCCCAGGTCCATCCAGTCATAGCTCACAGCCCAACTGTAAATAAATACAAATACATGTCCAAAGGGTAGAGTGTTTACTTACATGTATAATTGTCTCCTTTTGATTTACTTGCTCGTAGCACTAACATTTTCAGAGGCGTCTTCTACTCATGAGTGGAGCTGTCCTGAAAAATGATATATTTGGGTGAGTATACACTATACTCAGTAGGAGTCTATTGCTACTAGTTTTACAATGCATGCTATGTTTTAAAATCATATGTCCTTTAAAACATGTGCATGTTTGATCACTCATGTTCAATATTGATATTAAAAGCCATTATCAAAATAGAATACTGAGGACTTAAAGAATCACATAATAATCTAAGTCAAAAGTAACATAGATATCATGAAAATATATGATGATATGCATAAGATGCTCAACTGAATCCAACTCATGGATCTATGGTATGGTCGACCATCCTCATGTCATGCCATATGCAATGCACATAAATCCTCAAAAACATAGGACACACTATGCCTACGATCTCATCGCCATGTAGTCCCCGGGTACCTAGGGACACGCGGTCATAGCCTCCACAGGGCATATGACACTTCGACCCAGTGTCGTGACACCAGTGGTAGACCTCTGTACCACATGCAATTGAAGTAAGGACATGCCTTTTTGGCGTGGTACCCTTTCCACCTATAGTGGTAGAGGCTGGGAGGCCACCCCAAACCTCTTGGCATAGCGCCTACGAGCTTACTAGCCTAAAAGCATCTAAAGATAAAGCCAAAGCTCAATCATCGCAAATTAGGCAATTTATGCAATCAGTTGCAAAACATGCATGCAATGCATAAAATCTGCTCATGCTAGTCTCGCATTCAAAGTCATAACTCTGCTTAGAAGCCTGACAACCTAGAAGCCTTCCAGCCTAGAAGCTTGTCAGCTCTCTCTGGCCCGCCCTCATCAGCCTGCCCTCATCGGCCAAGGTTATACTTATCATGCAAACAAGAATCCTTTTTCAAAACATGTCTATGCATGTAACACATGTCTTGGCAATATATGCGCAATGTATTTTTCATATGCATGCTAAGTTCATTTATGAAATCACTTCATGCTAAATAGGTCATGTGCATAAGGATGCAACATAAGTTTATATGATATTAGAAAGGCAATCATGACTCAAAACATGCAGTCTCAAAGCATCATGGGTTCTTTTTAAAAGTCTAGTAGCGATAGAACACCTACCTCGATTGTCGTCAATTAGCTCGTGTCCCTCTTGCAGATGAGTCCTAGAGTACCTTTATGGCTCCTGTATATCATTTAAACATGAAAAATTGGATTTCTTTTTTTAGTGTTACAACATCATGGAAAAGCCAACTTTTTTCTATGCGGGTCCTGTGCCCACGGTTCTTGGGACGCGCGCGTGCCCTAGTAGACTAGGACTCGCACCCGTACGTCATGCACGCTAGAAGGCCGTGCTAGGGACTGCGTTCACACGCGCACATGCATGCCCAAGTGATGCATTATGATGCATGTCCTGGATGGCATCTTTGGCATAGCACGGGGCGTCTCAGATCCCAGGGCACCCCGTGCATCTTGGTCAAGCCAAGACTCGTGCCCCACGTCGAGCGCCCGAAGTTCATCCCAGGGACCACGTGTCAGGCACGCATTGTGGGCAGCGTCCCTAGGATGCCTCTGGCTCGATGGGTCGGTAGACCCATCAAATTTGGGTGGCTTCCGGCGATTTTTGGCCAGGGAAACGCCAGATCCTACATGGATCTGGGCTGGAATGTAGGGAAGGAGGAGGGAAGAGGAGGAGGGCACCTGGGTGGTGTCTGGCTCGATGGATCGGCAGACCCATCCAAGATGGGTTTCTTCCCAGCTTTCTCCGACATTTTCCAGTCGGAGTGTTGTTTCCCACGGGCAGTTTCCAGCTGGGAAATGCCCAGACCTAGCCCAAAACCTGGGGGAAAAGAGTGAGGGAAGAGAGGAGAATGACGTGGGGAAGAGAGGCGTACCTGGAGAGCCCTCCACGTGCCAAAATGAGGCCTTGAACTTGCCTCCAAACCCCTATTGCAAGATCTAGTTTTGGGAGAAATTGGAGAGGAGAAGCGCAATTTTGAAAGAAGGGGTGGAGGGTATTTATAGATGGAAGAAGGCGGTGCCCCTCAATGGCAGTGCCGTCTTTCCAGCACCGCCCTACAGAGACAGTTCTAGAAAGTTCATGAATGGCGATGGTTGGAGAAGGAAGAAGACGGGGTGCCGTTATCAAAACAGCGCCCTACGTTTTCTGTCTTTTTCGTTTTTAATTTAAATTATAGAAATTGCCCCTAATCTTTAAACGACCATAACTTCTTCATATGAACTCCATTTTCGGCGTTCTTTGAGGCGTTGGATTCCATTTTTCGAGTAAAATCTAATGGTGGTAAGTTTTTTTACAAACTCCTTCATTTAATATTTTAAATAAAGGAAAACATTTAACACGGTTCATTTCCTATAGAATGTCCAATTCATTTTTTGTTAAATGGATGCAAAAATAGCGTAAATTGCTTGGGGCATTACAGTGGGGTTTTTGTGGATTTTGATATATCCTTAGGCAAGGGATTGGGGGTGACTATTGATGTAGAATGGAAGGGTGATTGCCTGTGTATCTTGATAGCTGAATAAGCATGAGGTTAATTAAACTACCCATAATTTGTAATTGAAAATTGTTGTTTTTGCCTTAATGATTTAGAGGCATTACTTACATAGAGAGAAGTTTGATGTGTTCATGGATCACAAGTGTCTCAAACACATCTTCTAGAACATTCATATGAACCTGCGATAGAGGAGATGGATGGAGTATTTAAAAGAATGATACTTCTCCATCCAGTATCATCTAGAAAAGACAAATTGATGAGTGTTAAATTTTGTAGAGAAAGTACCCAATTAATAGCCCATGTGTTATAACCTATAGTGTTAAATTAGGATATTTTGGATGAAATTTTGTAACACATGCATTTTTTACCTAATAATTCAAAAGCTTGGTATTAAGTATGTGAATGATCCTCATTTGTTAGGATTTAATGAAGGTTTTTATTCTTCTATAGGTGTTGAGAAGGTAATCCTATGACAACTTAGGTTTTCATATGCATTTTTAAATGCAAAACTAATTCTTAATGTGGGATCAATCACTATTTGAAAACACTTTTATAAAAACAATGCAATGCAACAAAAAATCTTTTATTTTAAATTCATTTTGAAAACCCCGAGTGTCATTTACTTCCAAAAGGACAAAATAATTTTTAAAACTAAGACGAACATATCGGTATCTGATATCTAGCCAGTCATAGCTCATAGTCCAACTATAATAATTACATATACATGTCCAAAGGATAAGTCATATACTTACATTCATACCTTTCTTTATCTTCACTCACTTGATTGTAATGTTAACATTGCCTAATGCTTCTTCTAATCCTACTAAAGTTAATATGTAAAAATAATGTATTTGCTTGAGTATTTAACATACTTAGTAGGTGATCTAATACCACTAATTTGAAATAGCATGCAACATGTATAAATTTAAGAAGGGTTTTTCAGGTAATTAAAACATGCAATCATCTTAGATAAACATGGGTATTCATGCATAAATCATTTGCACATATATTTCTAGTAATAAAATTTTCAAAAAAATCAATTGATCAATAGCAATATCAATATTACTAACTTATTAAAGTAGTAATCGATAAGACTCAATGCTAGATATACCAACCCTATGGCAGTTTTTATGTAAGTGAGTATCTTGGCAAACACATCAGCTGACTGGACATGAGTACTTGTCTAAGACCATCTCAGTGCACCACATATGGTGATACTGAAAAAGAAATCATAAGGCCCACTATGTTCATGACCAAACCTATTTGAAATCTGTGTCTCTAGTATCTAGAGACTATTGAGTTTTTCACATGTGCATAGACTATTGTAGTGTAGCATGTGCAAGTACAGGTTGATCTCACATGGACTCGCTTTAAGAATTTGGAGTTTAAATAAAATAAAATTGTTTAAATTTTAAAATTAAATGATAAAAATTAATAGAAAGTGCAATCAAACTTTAGACGTATTTAATCACTAAAATTATAGAAGTCCAATCCAAAAAGACAAAAATTTAACTAAAGAAAGAAGAAAATCCCACTTCCTTAGATTGATTATCATTAATTTCATCATATCTAGGTTCAAAAACTTTGATAATCCTCCATTAGTCTCTTCATAGTGCTTTTGATTGATGATCCACTAGATGGATTAGGCAGATTCCATACCATCTGAGAGATCTAGGCTAGATAAGAAATTTGAGATTTGGATGGTTTAGATCACTTTTTGGAGTTCAAATTAAAGATTAGGGACGTTAATCATGCTAGGAAGTGTTGTAAGAACAAGATCTAAAGAGCAATTGAAATTATGATGTAAGACAATTGAAAAAATAAAGATATCTTATTTGTTAAAGCATAACCATTCATGAGGCAAAGATTTAATCAAACAAGGTTTGGATTAGACTATTCCTCAAATTAACTAAGAACAAGCAGAACCTGGATAACACAAAACATCGATATAGAAAAATATGAAATAGACTAAAGGACAAAATAGGGATTCAAATGAGATTTTAATTTTTATTGTAAGCGTAATTCTGGATTTTTTTTGAAATTTTGGGTTTAAATGAAGAGATACTGAGGGAGCCTGAGGGAAGGAAGAAGACAGTGATGGAGGGAGAGAAGGGAAAAGGAGGAGAAGAAGAGAGGAAAAAGGGAAACCCATGTCCGGTTTTCTTCGGGGAACCATCTGGTGCAGTGATAGTTGTCAGTGCTCAGGTGTGGGAGAGACAGAGGAAGCTGAGATCTGGAGCCGGTATGTCTACTTCAGGTAGAAGATGATGCTATGATGCAAATTGGGTAGTGGGAAGACAATTCGACCAATGAAAGAGGAACTAGCTTAGGCAGAGCGGGTAGTGGAGCTTGGAACAGGTCGATGGGAGCTATGAGAACATTAATGCTGAAGAAGATGATGTCAATACTAGAAGTTGGGTGTTGGGCTAGAGTGAAGATGCTGATGGGAAGTGCTATGATGGTGAAGCAATATATGGTGCGATGGAGTGGGGAACAATGGGTCTGCCATGTGGCATTAGTTAGAATGGAGAAACAAAGAGAGTCTAAGAGAGGCGATGGATGAGAGATAGGCGACAACTGGGTGGTAACCAAGGCAGGCAACAAGATGAATAGAGGAGGGGAAGTGCTGTATGAGTGAATAGAGGGGCAGATGTCACTGGTCGGGACTGAAGAAGATGATGGTGCTAGGGTTGATAAGGAAGAAAAGAGAGAAGTGGGGGAAAGGAAAGTAGCCAGTGATGGGGAAGAGACAGGTAGACTATTGACAGAGACTGGGAACGTGCCTGGCTGGGTAATCGATGGAAATCAGGTGGAATGGTGAAGGGCTAAAGAACAAGTGATTGGGGCTGGGTAGTGGTGAGGTAAAGAGGAAGGAAATTAGAACTAACCAAAACAAACAAAACTAGTAATAAAGAAGGTAGTTTGGTGTGGAATGAGATGATGAGAGGGAAGTGGAAAATAGAAAAGAAAAACTATGAAAGCAAGAAGAAATGATGATGAAAAATAGAATGAAAAGCAGAGAAAAGATAAAAACTAAACTAAAAAGAACTCCTCCCTACGGTTTTTCTCTTATAAGGCCTTCCCCTTCTAGTTCTCTTCTCCCACTCTTTCATTATCCTCTAAAAATTAGTTTCCTACTAAGAAACTTCCTCTTCATTCCAAATCTTATCCATAGTCTCCTCTCCTTATTAGAATTCTTCATCTTTTAGGAAACCATCCAATCTTGCTTTGTCATTGATCTGGTATGTCAATGCCATCTTAGATAATCTGCAGCATTGATTAGCTATTCAAACCATGATCTATTTGATTTGCAAGATAAAAGATTAGATTAGCGTCATCTAACCATACATTAAGCATTTGATTAGATTGAATGATCATCTGACCATTAATTTTGACAATTTATGATTGGATGGTCAATTTGAGCTAAATTTCATATTTTATCTAAAAATCATCAAATTGATGAGTTAGATGATCTGATTAAATGCTAAACTAGGGGTCTTTTGGCCAAAATTAAACACTTAACACACCCCCAACTAGCATTTTGCTCATCTTAAGAAAAACATGCGAAAAATCATTTTACGAAAACTAATACAAAGTTCCACTTTTGTAGGTACTCACGATTGCATATAGTACATGCAACAAGCCTTGAACCCCTAGGTTACCCCTAGTGGATGAGTTATGCCTTATGAGTGTTTGCAGTGAATATACCTACAAAATTTAATAAGGCTAAGTCTCCTATTTTATCTCAGAGTATCTTCATTCATTAGCAATCTACTAGTTTTTCATAACTTAATGGAGAAGACTGACCATTTTACTCATCAAACACATATTGAAGACATTTTATTTGAGTTATTTCTAGGAGTGTGTGTGTGTGTACAACCACATAAATCTTGACTTCTAACTAAATATATTTAAATTCCATTAGAAATATGTCTTGACCTCAAATCCTCACAAGTATGCTCTCAGATAAGGGTTTAAACATATTTCTCTCTTTATGTGACCGATTCCAACAAGCTGATGGTTCACATAAATCTTTTGAATGCTCATGAGACAAAAGAAAGTGATCCCTAAGAGCAGATGTTATCACAAAAAATATTAGGGGTCTTTTACCTTAATTCCTTCTTTTTATCTCCTCTTTAAGGCTACGTTCCAACTAAGATCAATGGATCTTTAATTAGGACAAAATGTAGGCTTAGGACAGGTTCAAAAAAGAAGGGCATAAGGATTTCAAAGGTTCAAAATTGAGTAGAGGTCTTCACTGCATATCTATTAGGACAACTTTCTTTTGGGTTGTACTTGAAGTGAATATCTCTTTCATATTTTTGTCTTTCTCTTTCAAGATTTTTTTTTCTTTTTCCTTGGCTTCTTTGGAAGAAAGACGGCTAATTTTCACACTTCTTTGACATTTTGTCCTCTTTTTAAACTTTTTCTACTAACTCTACTCATTTTGACAACAGGTAATGGATATTTATTTTATTGGCTTGTTCTGGGTGAAGGTAAATGGTGTTAAGAAAGAAAAGGCTTAATAATTGGCTCAAAGGGGATAACGAGTGATATGATATACCGGGTAGGCTTTATATCTCTAGGCTAAGCAAGGATGCCCTATATCATTTCCTAGGTTTCCTAAAGCTTATCAGATTCAATAACTTTTCTTGAATTAAAGCAATTACTCCTATTTATTCTTGATGTTTAACCAAGACAAGGATAAAAGGATCACACTAAATTATATACGTTGAAGAAATTGTGGGATTACTTCTAACTCTCTAAAAGAAGATAGTCTCTAAACTTACTGGGTTATAGGTTTCCACTAATTTCCCTTATGGTCTCTAAGTCATACCTCTCTATTAGTCTTGACTATGTGCTGTGTGTAAATAGTTTTTGAGAATTAACTTCCATAAAATGCTTCAACACATGAATAAAATGAAAAATGAATCATATGCATTCCCATTAAGAGGTGAAAATAATGGAATTACTAAATTCTGAACATCCAATTCTCATCACAGTAAGGGAACTCTACCTTAATTTTTTTAAAAGAATTAAGAAAATTCAAAATTCCTATATGCATCTACACCCTCCAACCAGAATGAAACATTGTCCTCAATTTTTGAAAAACATAGGATCCTATATGATAATGGAAGGATGTAGAAGATGGAGATTTGAAAACAACTAGGTTGCCTCCTAGGAAGCACTAAGTTTTATGTCTTTAGCTAGAAAGAATGATGAGTGCGATGATGGTGCATTGCAAAGCTCCTGGAGTGGTAATCTAAGGTGGGTCATGATATTGAGGTGCCTCCAAAAGTGTCTCTTCAATTTCAAGGTCAAGAAATTCTAGGAAAGGATTTAACCTTTGACCATTGACCTTTTGGATTTCTCCATCCTTTTCAATCTTGATGGCCCCATGACGATAGATTGTGCGTACTATATAAGGTCTGGTCCATCTAGATCTAAGTTGTGAAGGATTTCCTTAAAATATGTCTATCATGTACAGCCTTCATTTGATCTTTGTATAATCATGCAGAATCATATGCATTTTTCCTCAATTCTTCCAACTCATTGAATTGGAGTTTTTGGTGGGTACTAAAAGAATCTAAGTTGAAATTGAGCTTCTTTTATAGCCCAATATGCCTTGTGCTCTAACTCTACTAGTAAGTGATAGGCCTTTCCATCTAGTTGGACAAGTAGTCTACTCCCACTAGGATGTATAGATTTCCAAAAGAATTAGGAAAGGGTGTCATAAAATCTATGCCCCAAACATCAAAAGGTTCTATGACGAGGATTGGGTTTAAGGGCATCATATGTCTCCTTCCTAAAATTCCTAACCGTTGACTCCTTACACGTGCTTTGCAGTAAGCATGTGCATCCTTAAAAATGGTGGGCCAATAGAATCCACACTGCAAAATTTTTGCAACAATCTTTCTAGAGCTGAAATGGCCCCCACATGCATGGCCATGACAAAAGTAGATGATTTGATTATGTTCACTATCTGGTATGCATCTCCTAATTACTTGGTTAGGATAGTACTTGAATAAGTACGGATCATCCTAAGTAAAATATCGAACCTTGGTTAAAAATTTTGTTTTATCTTGTTTGGTCCAATGATTAGGTATTTGTCCTATAACAAGATAATTAACAATATCACCATACCAAGGTAACTAGAAAATATGCAATAACTACTCATCTGGGAATGACTTAGTTATAGGCCCATGATCACTAGTGTGATCCACCACTAATCTGGATAAGTGATCCGCTACTTCATTTTCTGAACCTTTCTTATCCCTAATTTCTAAGTCAAACTCTTGTAGTAGTAGTATCCAATGGATCAACCTAGGTTTTGTATCCTTTTTAGAAAGGAGGTACTTTAAGGCTGCATGATCTAACTATAACTTTAGACCCTAAGAGGTAAGATCTAAACTTATTAAGAGCAAACACTACGGCTAACAACTTTTTCTCAGTGCTTGAATAGTTGAGTTGCACATCAGTTAGTGTTTTACTGGAGTAATATATCACATGGGGAAGTTTATCAATGCGCTTCACCAAGACAACTCCAATGGCATAATCCGATGCATCACACATTATCTCAAATGGTGTGTTCTAATTTGGTGGTTGGATAGTCGGTGCAGAGGTCAACTTAGCCTCAAGTTGCTCAAATGCTTTCTTATAGTTATCATCAAAGTAAAACATGGCCTCCTTTGTAAGTAAATTACACAGGAGCTTGGCAATTTTGCTAAAATCCTTGATGAATCGTCTATAAAAGCTAGCATATCTTAAAAAGGAGCTGATTTCTTTCGCCGTCTTTAGTGGAAGAAGGTTGGCTATTAAATCCACTTTTTCTTTATTGACTTCTATCCCATTGAGTGATATTTTGTGGCCTAATACTGTAACACCCCTAATTTTTTTTTTTTTGTAATAAAAATATAATAGTGAAATTTAAGATTTCAAGGAAAAATCAGGCTAGAATATTAGGTTTAGCAAAAACGTACTTCGTACAGAAGTACAAATAAGGCATAAAGATATGCATAAGTGAAAACATATCTCATGAATCCTTCAGAATGACTATAAGCACGGTGAATTCTGAATTCAGAGTGAAAAACCTTTATTTTCTCCATTTAAGAGCAAAAGAGTAAAATGGTAATTTTATCCTAGCCAAGGTCTAAGACACTAAATTTAGAATGTACTCAAAAATATGAGTCCAACGCCACTAAGAATACTCAATTCCGAGTTCGTAGGAGTAAACTCAAAATTTTATACATAAAGGGCAAAATGGTCTTTTTACACATGTGGGGCCCACATGGGGCCCACAAAGGACCCAAAATGGAATCAATGACCAGACCACGTGCAATCATGGGTCAAACCACTACCACCAGCTAGTGGAGAAGGAGGTGGTTGTGGGAATCAAATAAATATTAAATATTAAAAAGAAAAAAAACATAATAATTAGGTGTTATGATGAAAAACACTAAAAATCCCTATAAATAGACATTAGAAAAATTCTCAAAAATATTCCAAAAATACATCACGAAGTCCCCTAGACTCTACCAAAATCTCAAATCAAAATTCATCCTCCTTCTCCCTCTTTTCTCCTCCCTTTCCTTACATTTTATTCCCCCTGTTAGAGTGTCCATAGAAGCACCCAGAGGAATATTCCTCTCTGGATATCGGGCGCTTCCATAGACACGTCGTCCCAACGAAAAGGGTTTTCACCCTATTACGGTTTTTGAGCTATACGTTAATTTTCAGCCGTTGAAACCTAATCTTGACCATTGGATAGTTGGGTAATATCAAAATATACAAAACCCATTTGATTTTACCATAATCCATTGAGTATCTGTAAATAAATTAGCGAAAAACGAAACCTCCAATGACCTATATTATAAGGAGTGGATTTTTTGGTTTTTCCAGCATAGATCCGGAATATCTTCTTCCAAGTAGGTGCACTTGCACCCCTATTTCATTTACAGTAGGTTAGTTTGGTTTTCCGGCAAAGGTGGGAGCTCCCCAGCCGTTGATCTATCGGAGACGATGGATTCGGCACTGAGGGTTGAGATCCCATCTATCCACAGCTCAGATGTTACTTCTGAGCCGATGGATGGATTCCTGGGGCCCAAAAACCCTAGGATGTGAAATTTGGATTCTTGGTTTTACTGGATGGGGGAGATCCGTACCTGTAACCCATATTTGATCTGGGCCGTCTATTGTGTTAACTGAAAATCATAATTCTTTAATTCAGAGCTTGATATAGCTTTCATTTTAGATCAGAAAAATGCTATGGACTCCTTGTAGTGTATACCATGTACTGAAATCATTAGATCCATGTTTTAATTTGTATTTACATAAGTTATTTAGTAAAATCAGTACCCATGATCTTAGATCATGGACCAGATGACTTTAAAAGGAAAATATGAACCGATGGATGTCTTCAAAGACCTCATAAAACTCTAGGATTATAATTACAGTCAGATTTTTATACATAGATATGAAGGACTTGATCAAAAAACTTAAAGATGAAATTCAGCCCTTAAAACGGGCTGAAATCTTAAAAACTTAATTCTGAGTTTAATAGATCACCAAATTAAGATCAGAAACCTTCATAGTATATATATTTATGTTATTAAATCATATAACATATTAGATCTTGTTTTTAATTAGTATTTACGTGATCTATTTAGCACCATCCGTGCTATTGATCTTGGATCATGACCAAGATGATCCCAAAATTGAAATCTGAACCGATAGATGTGTTCAGAATGTCCAAAAATCTTAAGAAACATGTTCACAGTAGAAATTATATATATCTAGATCAGTAAAATTGATCCAAACCAGTAAGGTGAAATTCAGCCCTTAAAACGGGCTGAAATCTTAAAATCACAATTCTGATCTCAATTGAGATCCAAATTAAGATCTGAAATTTTTTATGGATTCCTTGTGATACTTATAAGAGACTAAAATTATAAAATTTTAATTTTAATTACTTTAATTTTTTGTAATTAAGTAGATAAGTAACTAACATCCTTGATCTACAAGATCTAGGATGATCAGACCACTAATACCTTGTTGGATGATGATGTTATAGCATAATAAATAATATAAGTAGATTAAATGGTATTGGACAACATGGATGTATTTTGATGATGATCATGAGATAAGATCATAGGGATTTACTGAATGGATGATGTGGATTTGGGCTAGATCAAGATCTCTGCCCTTAAATGGTACAAAGTAACCTAAGATCTCCTTGATCGGGCAGATCAAGGAAGATCAAATCAATGGATGAGATAAATTCATGATTAAATAATTAAATTACATCAATATAATATGTTGGATCTAAAATAAAATGAAGGATCAAGATCTAAACACGAAAGAGATGAAAAATAAATATGGATCAATTAAGACCCTTGGATCATGATAACATGTTAGATTTCTATTTCAATTATTGAACATTATGATAATTGTCTTTCATTTCTTAGTTGAATTATTTATTTAATTGTTTAAATTTATGCTTCAATGCTTAAGTAATTGTAATTCCATTGAAATGGAAATTAAATGAAATTAGAAGGAAGGGACATTCACATGGAATGTATGACATGGACGTAATGATAGTAAGGACCATAGTTAGTAGGATAATATAAGGAATATAAATTCCTTGGTCCAACTTAGGAGAATAATAAATCTCCATGAATGACATTTTAATTCATGGATTTAATTAAAAACAATTAGAAAGAATACTTAGGATTGAATGCTCATAGGAACTTTATGAAAGGTTGAGTTAGGGTCAAGCTAGTGAATGATGGACATAGTGGTTAAGGGGGTTATCTAATAGAGCCACGCTCTCCCCCCACCTTCCGTTGACGTTCGCCTCCTTACATGAGGATTAAAGTAGCCACTTTGTGTTCAACCATTTAACTAGTAAGCCTTAACCAATTTGACATAAGAGGAGCAATCTAGACTTATAATGAAATAAGCTACCCTCAACCAATAAAACATTAATTGGTTGAGTAATAATAATGAGAACATAAAATGTAGTAAATCATCTAATCTTGATAAAAATTGGAAATCAAGATAAGGATGATCAAACAAGATCCATAGGATCTTGGATGATCAAAAACAAATACTAATGTAGTATTGTATAGTATGTATGCATATGTAGAAGAACATAAATTGAGAATCCCAAACCCTTGATCAAATTTGATTCAAGGAAAATTAGGATATCATCTATAGGAATACATACTTGAATAGGAAAATAACCTTATACATATGGTTTGACAGATGTATGAATCCAGACCATGATGGACATTGTGGAAGAATACACTGGAGATGTATGAATCAAGATACTACTTTGAGGTAGGTGGATGTACAAGAATGTATTAAGGATTCATGTGTATACATATATTATCTTAGTCTGTAATTATAAGACCTTCATGATGCAATTATGCTTAGTACCTTAGCATAGTCATGATCCAACACATATGATCCAAACTAAGTGATCCAACACATATGATCCAACTCAGTGATACAAAACACAGATCGAAACATGTGATCCAAAAACATATGATCAAATTAAGGGATTTAATCAAATGATCAAACAAAGTGATCCAAGATATGGGATCTAACCAAATGATCTAACCTCATAATCTAATTCATTGGATCTAATCTAATGATTAAGTCCAATGAGGTGAAAGTATTGAGATATGAAAACTAAGGATACCCTAAGAATAGGGTGTAGAAAATATTCCAGCCTTAATTAAACAGACACATCGTCTGATATGTACAAAGTATTTTCCATACAAGTATGGAGACTTGTGAATTTTGATTTACACAGAGATAGAGACTGGGGATGCTATGCTAGGAAAGTCATGAGGGTTTAGCCACCCACTTCCTGAAATTTATATGATGGATACCATGCCCAAAAAGAGGCTAAATGTTGGGTGGGGCAATAATGGGAAGGCCCCACTGTAACAACCATGGTCCACCCCATGAGGACATGGATTGATTATTCCACAGTTGGTATCAGTGGAACATTATACAGTTATTCGAGCACTGTTCGGATTGAGACTATAAGCATAGTAGTCCTAATGTATTTTGCATTATGATGCACAGATTATAGGCATAGTATGATGCCATGGCATAGTGATATGCTATTATAAGAGTTCCTATGATGAAAACTCCTATATGTGAATTGGCTAAGTATTACTCTCCTAAGTGGAAGTATAGCCAGGGGAAGGAACAAGTTTTGATTATTCTTCAATATATTAACTAATTTGTTATATACTACATAAATAATGTATATCCTCTATATATGAGTATGAGATGACTTAGGAGGGCTTAATGACAAAGGTAAGTATCCTTGTATTGATGAAGTAGTATATTTTTGTATCCCCTACCAAGCATAGCTTGCTGAGGTATTGTACATGTTTCCATGTTTACAATACCTCAGGCACAGAGAAGGAGGGAAAGAAGCTCAAGACCATAAAGGACTGAGAGGATTAAAGCTTGAAGATCTAAGAGTAAGACAGTAGAAGATTTAAAGAAAATAAGAAAATCAGAGTATGTATTTGAAGATATGTAATTTTTCCTTATTTGAGAGTGTATTGTATTGAGTGTTTTTAATGTAAGGTGAGGTTCGAAGTTTGGATTATGTAATTTTGGACAATGAGTTGTAACCTAACACAAGGCTGTGTATGAGTGAACCACTGGATGAATCCTGGTATTCAATAAAAATTTATTTTATAAGAAATGGCTATGTGTATTATGTATCTTCCAGTGAGACTTGGGTTTTGTTCAAAATGAATTTAAATGAAAAGAATTTCCGCTGCATTGTTTGATTTTATTTTTTTTTACACATTTAAGGGCCCTTCCTTTGAACAAATGCATTATAAAATGTGTTTTAAAAACCCGGGTCCTCACAAATACTATCCCACTTTGTACCATAAAATGACACTTTTCCCAGTTTAAAACAAAAGTTTTCTCCTAACACCTTGCTAGAACCAACTTTAAGTGGTGCAAGAACTCATCACATGATGACCCTAATATTGAGAAGTCATCGATAAACACCTCAAGGAACCTTTCTATCATGTCTGAGAAAATGCTTAACATACACCTTTGAAATGAAGTTGGAGCGTTACAAAGCCCAAAAGGCATACATCTGTAAGCGAAGGTTCCAAAAGGGTAGGTGAAGTGGTCATCTCTTGATCCTCTGGTGCCATAAGAATCTGGTTGTAGCTAGAGTATCCATCTAGAAAATAATAATAGCTATGTCCAGCCAACCTCTCTAGCATTTGGTTAATAAAGGGTAGAGGAAAATGATCTTTCCTCGTGACCGCATTCAACTTTTGATTGTCAATACAAAATCTCCACCCGATGGTCATGCAGGTAGCTACTAACTCGTTATCCTCATTTTTGACTACCACAACCCTAGATTTCTTAGGTACAACCTAAATGGGGCTGACCTAAGTACTATCAAAGATAGGGTATATGAAGCCAACATCTAAGAGCTTTAGGACTTCATCTCTAACCACATCCTTCATGTGGGGGTTCAGTCATCTTTGGGTTTCCGTAGAAGGTTTTGCATTTTCTTCTAGATGTATTCTATGCATGCATACAATTGGACTAATCCCTTTAATGTCTGCTATCGTCCACCTTAGAGCAGTTTTATGTTCCTTAAGAACAACTAAAAGCTTACCCTCCTGTTCTTTATCTAAATCTGATTCTATTATTACAGGTAAGGTTTCATCTAGGCCTAAGTATGAATATTGAATATCTCATCTTATTAGGCAAGGGTTTTAGGTCCAAAAATGGTGGTTGCTCTATTGAGGGTGTGTGGACAGATTTAGAAGGTGGGTGTGGTTCCACATAAGGACCCCACTTGGAGGTATCCATGATTGGTGCAATATCTACAAGATTGTTTACCTCCTCAATTGACTGGTCTATATCAAATTCTCCATTAAAGTGCATGAGACAGGCCTTCAGTGGGCCAAAGATGGACAACGATGAATGAATGTCATTAATTAGACTTTCAATCAAATTGACATCACAGGAATCATCGAGCTCTAAATGTTGCTGATCGGCATTAAAGACATTAAGCTTAACCTTCATGTTGCTGAATGATAGTTTCATTACACCATTCCTATAGTTAATAATGACATTGGATGTTGCTAAGAATGGAGGTCCAAGGATGATTGGGATCTAATTACCAGGATTAGATATAGGTCAGGTGTCTAGTACAATGAAATCAATAGGATAATAAAGCTTCTCCACCTATATCAAGACATCTCCAACCAAACTATGAGGTATTTTGACTAACCTATCAGCTAATTGTAGCATAGTGGTGGTTGGTTTTAACTCACTGAGTTTTAGTTGCTCATAGATAGAGTATGGCAACAAGTTAACACCAGCCCCTAAGTCAAGAAGTGCTCTATCTATGACATGATCTCCAATGATGCAAGTAATTGTAGAACATCCTGGGTCTCTAAACTTTGGTGGGGTCTTGTGTTGAATTAAAGTACTTACCTGCTCGGTGAGGAAAGCTTTCTTTTGTACATTCAACTTTCTTTTTCTTGTGTAGAGCTCTTTTAAGAACTTAGCATAGGCAGGGATGTCATTAATTGCATTGAGCAATGATATATTGATTTGTACATGTTTAAATACCTCCATCAACTCATTGAAGTTTGTTCCCTTCCTAGCTTTGTTTAGTAATTGGGGAAAAGGGGCTTTAGACACATAAGGTGCCTCCATTATAGGTTCTACATGGTTTTTCTGTCTCTTCTCTATCTCTTGTGTTTTAGTTGCCTCTTTCTCCTTTGCAATTTCCTTAGCTCGCCCTTCTTTGTTATTGATATGATGACTACTCCTAAGGGTGGTTATGGACTTGGTATGCTCATGAGGGTTAATGTTTTGAGAACTTGACCCTATCTCAAATTGACCCTTAGGGTTAAGGATGGGCTGACTAGGGAACTGACCCTTTCCTCTATTATATAGTTCAGCTGATAATTGGCTTACCTGCATGTCTAGTTTGGGTAGGGCTTGGGAATTGATATTTAGAACCCTTTATGTTTTTTCATTTTTTTTTGTTATCATGCTCTCAATTTCATCCTCTAAAGATAGTTTCTTTGGTTGCTAAGGTTGTTGGAAGCTAAGTGGTTGTTGAGGAACTATAACCCTAGGAGGAAAATTGTGGGTAGGAGGTTCACTGGTGGTCCCCCTTGGTGATTATTCTTTGACCAGGAAAGATTGGGATGCCTAGCCCATCCAGGATTGTGGGTCTTAAAATACAGGTTGTTGCTAGGTTGGGGATATGCATTCAATGCATTCACTTAGTCTATAAGATATTCATGGAATACTTTATTGGATGGATAAGGTGAGGTTAAATGAGTTGGACTAAAACAAGTAGCGCATACCCCTTATGGAGGTTTATGGGATAATGTAGTAGCCATGAAAGATTAAAACATAGTTTCAAGCTTGTCCATTCTTCCACTTAATTTTTCAACGACAGAGTCTAGCTTATGGGATAGATCAGTATGCACTCCTATCTCATAGAGACCTCCTTTCTTAATGGGCTAGTTAGTTCTTTCTCTCCTATTTGAATAATCCCATTGCTGAGAATTATCAGCCACTATCTGAAAGAATTCCCATGCCTCACTTTCATCCTTTAACATTAGGGTCCCTCCACTCGCTGCATCTATCATTTGTTTATTTTGAGGTATCAATGTCTCATAGAAGTATTAAACTTCCTACCATTTCTCAAATCCATGATGAGGGCATTTATGTAGCAGTTCATTCCACTGTTCCCAACATTCATAATATTTTTTCATCATCACTTTGTTGGAAATTGATAATTTCATGACGAAGGGCATGTGTTTTGTGAGCATGGAAGAACTTGTTCAAAAACTTCTTAGACAATTGGTCCCATGTATGAATGGAACCTACCTCCAAGGAATTAAGCCATGACTTGGCTTTGTCCTTAAATGAGACCTAAGCCTAATAGAGTCATTCAAAATGTTTCGAAACCTAAATGTGGCACAAATATGAAGGAACTCCTTAATATGTAAGTACGAATCTTCACGGTCTCGACCATTAAAGGTAGGGAGTAATTGAATGACTCCCAACTTTAACTCAAAGTGGTCGGCGTTTGTGGGATGTAAAGCTATGCAAGTTGGGGAATTAAGTTGTAGAGGTGCATAAAAATCTCTAATTATTTTGTGCTCAATCTCTACTGGTGGTTCAGCCATGGGGATAGGAACTAAGTTTCTATCCCCTTGTTGTTGGATGAGTTGAATCTCTAGGTCTAAAGGTACTAACTCTGTGTTCTGGGATAGACACCACATAAACTATCCTAATCTAAATGCTGGCTCTAACTCTATATGATGTAGAAACAAAAGGCACAATCAAACAATCCTTAGGGTAATAAGCAATATTTTGACTTTCTTGAATTTGCATGAGGACAATTCTTTTAAATTAGCTAATCTAGCACTCCTCCTCTCTTTCAGATTTGACTATTGCTTACCAGTTAGGTTCTACGCATGGTGGTTTATACAATCCTCATGTAAGGAGGCGTTTAGATCTCAACAAACGTCAACAGAAGGCATGGGAAAATCACTTGGATTTTAAGACACCCACTACAACCACAATGCTCAAAAGCCACTAAATTGACAATAGATTGCGTCTTAGTAAAAGGGTCCTACGAGCATGAGATGTCCTTATAGGTCTTTTCTAATTATTTTTAAGTTAACTTGAAAGGTAGGGTTGGGTGCTTGTGGTGATTTATCCTAGGTGGGCCAAGGAGTGGTGACGAAATCCTCCCTTGATCTTGTGGCATTGGGTGCCTCTTAATAATTAATTTTCACACTCCATGGCAATTCGATCAACATATATATCACCTTAAAGTAGTAAATGTGCCCTCAGAATGCAATTAAAATAGTAAATTAATGTAAAACCTTAAAAATGCAACAATTATCAAATATGCTTTCTATGTGCAATTATTCTACCAAACAATGCAAGATTATTCTAAATGCAAACCTTAATCTAAGAAATAAAAGGAATGAGGGATACTTATAGTGGGGTTTTTGATGGAGATCAAGTGTATGCCACCTTATCCCCACAATTGCCCTATATTATACAATCCTTTTAAAATTGAAATGAAAATTGCAAATTATAAAGATTCTCACTACAAGATTCACTCAAAAGAAAAGGAAAATCCTATTCTAGGAAAGTAGGAAATTTTTTATTTTGGTGAAGATCCACTAGCCAATTTCCTCCACTTTCTAATTTCTTAAAAAAAAAAAAAAAAAACAGAAATAGGTACCAAATTCAGGAAACAAGGTGATTATGCACTAAGAAAATTGAAAAATACACCCAAAAATGCTAAATGTATGCAATTCCGAAAAAAATTTATTTTTTATTTATTTTTTGGATATTTTTGGATTTTTAATTAAATTTTTTTAAAAATCCATTGCAGGTCCCTGACAAAGGTGCTAAAAACTTTATTGAGTTTTCTACAAGTGTACAGGCTATTGTAGTGTAGTGTGTGCCAGTATGGGTCAATCCCACAAGGACTAGCTTTAAGAATTTATAGTTTAAATAAAATTTAAATATTTAAAAATTAAAATTAAATGAAAGAAATTAATAGAAAGTGCAATCAAACTTTAGATGTATTTAATCACTAAAATTATAGAAGTCCAATCCAAAAACATAGAAATTTAACTAAAGAAACAAGAAAATCCCACTTCCCTAAACTAATTATCATCAATTTATTTAGATATAGGCTCATAAACTTTGATCAACCTTCATCAGTCTCTTCTTGGTGCTTATGATTGATGATCCACTGGATGGATTAGGCAGATTCCATAAAATATAAGGGATTTGGGCTAAATCAGAAGTTTGAGATTTGGATGATTTAGATCAATTTTTGGAGTTTAGATTAAACATCAAAGACATTAATCATGCTAGGAAGTATCCTAAGAACAAGATCTAAAGAGGAATTGAAATTCTTATGTGAAAAAGTTAAACAAAAAAAGATATCTTGTTTGTTCAAGCATAACCATTGATGAGGTAAAGCTTTAATCAAAAAAGGGTTCGGTTTAGACTGTTCCTGGAATTAACTGAGAAGAAGCACAAAACATGACAAGACAGGAGTCCGTTCATCACGGTACCTATGACATAGATGCATCCCAATCATGGGGAGGCATCTAGGGCGCAGGGCGGACCGACAGAATTGCGATAGTCCGATCTATACCATTCAATCAGTCCTAACTCAGATCAATGCCTAAGATCATCCAAAAGTTTACTATTTTTATATATCCTAGGGTTTTGAGGTCCCTCGATCTCATTGGACAGCTCAGATCTTTCATTTGAGCTATCCTTAAGATGATTCCCACTAGAAGTCACCAATTCTAGTTCACCGGCGATGCTTGATGGAAAAACTAGTCCGATGAGGAGGAAAAGGGAAAAGAAAAGGAAAAGTAGGATGAGAAGCTTACCAGGCTTGCCTGAGAGGAAAGGAAGTGAATTTGTTAGGTGCAATCATTTTGTGTTTGTTGGAAAACTTGAGTTGCCAAAAAATCAAGGGAAGGGGAAAACTAGAGGGAAAGAGGGGAGAAGGGAAAGAGGAGAGGGAGAGGGAGAGGGACAAGAAAAAGGGGATAGAGGAGAGTGTGATGGGGGTGAAGAGGGGGACCTTTATCAATGCGCAATCACTGACTTTCTCCACCATCAATGGAGTCGGAGATGGAAGGGGTGCCATTATAAAAAATTGCTCCTCTAATTTTCTTTTTTAATTTATCACAATGCCCTTATACTTAAAAGTTTCGTAATTTTCTCATCCTAACTCCGTTTTCAGTGTTCTTTGTGTCATTGGATTTCATTTTTTGAGTGAAATATAATTATGAGGATATTTCTAACAAATTTAACTTTTAAAAAATCTCATTTCTAAAATTCAAATTTTTTATAAAACATTCATCCTTCTATTCCATCCAATTTTCCAAAATAAACTAGGATTTAAAAATTAGGGTAGTTGCAAATCAAAATGTCAAGCTTGATTGAGATAAGAATTGAGGCCATTCATGAGATTTCCTAGTCTAATTAGGAAACTTAAGCAAGCCAAAGGCTAAATGACATCAATCGAAGGTGTGATAAAGGTTCAAGATCATCCTCATGAGCAAGAAGGCATTTGAAGAAGTAAAAGGTAGCTGGAAATAAACCTAAGCCTAATCCATGCATTTCCACTACTTTGCATGAGATCCATTCAAGCTACTTGGTCATTAAAGCCATGAAAAAAGTGTGATAAGCCATATGAGCTACTCAAGCCTTGAAGCCACTTAAGCCACTAAGGAATGAGCTATCCAAGTGAACCACCAAACCAAGGAGGAGTGCCACTTGGAGCTACACGATTGGAGCATCAATTCAAGCAACTTTCCTATGTTAAAAGTGTAATTTCAAAGAATTTTGTGAGATTAAGGTAAAAGGCAAGATGATCATGCATTAAGAGACCCATCAAGAGAGGAAAATCCACTTTCCTAACCCATTTCCCATCCCTAATCCACCATTCATCTTAAGGTTCCATGCTTTCAAGTCAAGGAAGGAGCCATCATCCAAGAGGAGGACCCCCCCTTGCTTAGTTGGGAAGATCAAGTGGTTTCCTAATTAGAAAACCCTAGATCTAAGTCCATAAAACATGCAAAAACCCTAAGTATTTTTCTAGATTTTCCTCCTTTCTTTCCTATTTTCCCACTCTTCCCACCATTCAAATTCCATCAAATTAGGAGGGTGGAGAGCCACTTTCCTTCCATGGAAAATAACACGTCTCCCCTTACAAAATTAATAACCAGCTAGCTCATCACCTCCTGTCTCTCTTATGTCATCTTTATGACATCTTTCCTACCTAAATTTTCTCCTCCAAAATTCTTTCTAACCTACCTCATTCAATACCCTAACCCTAGAGCCACTTTCCTTTTGGACTCACTCTTTCCTAAGTTAGGAACCCACTCATCTGTATATACCCCCATGGTCATACCAATTTTCCAATTAAAGGTGGGTGAGACACCTTGAAATATAGCTTCTTTTGGTACTTTGTTACTGGTAGACTTTGGGACTTTGTTGGTGCTTTTCTTCCTTTAGTTTTATACTTATTGTATTGTTTAATTGCTCTCCAATTCAGGTTAGTAGTTTACTATTTAATTTCATTGCTCTAAGTTTTCCTTATTTTGTTCCTTAGATTACATGCAACTTTCCAGCCTTCAATCCTCCTCCTTTCTTGCTTCAATTCTCTAGATTTTCTTTATTAGTCAACCGAGATTTAAGTTAGTTATTCTCTAGTAGTGACAGCCAAGAGAATAGCTAGCTTAGAAATTGGAAATCCCCTCTTGAATTCCACATTTTTTTCTTGTTCACCACATTAGTTTAGGTCAATTTTCCCTTAGCTCATTCACCCTTTTAGTCTTCTTTTCTCTCAATTTTGTTTCATACATTTCTTTGCCTATCAGTATAATTTATATTATGATCTTGATATTGATGTTTTTTTGTAGTTTAGATATAGTTTTAAAAGCTTGAACAATGTGCAATCTCCAAAGTTGTACATAGTTTTATGCACATAATTTTGGTGTAATTTGGCATTGATTCAATAAAGTTCATTGAGGTTTCTTGTAATGGAATTTTTTTTTATCAATAAACTTTGAATTTAGGTTTTTTATTTGCATAGAAGTTATAGCTTCAATAGCTTCCTCATGCTTGAACCATCCGTGCAATCCTTGGATCATGCGCATGGTACTAGGTCACTTTCCTTTTTTGGTTTTTGCTTAATTTAGTTTGGTAGTAGATAATTCATTGTTTGAATATTATTTTATATTTAAAAATTTTCCTTTTTGATTTTTGGGAAAGTTCCACCTTTAGGAAGTTTCAAGATTTAGAAAGTAAATTACTAAGTCTCTTTAATTGTAGTTTCCATTCACATGAATGTTTCTAATTTCTTGTTAAAGTTAGATAGATATCATTGGTTACTTTTTTTTGTATGTTAGTTCATAAGTTTCCTACTTTGGTTTTAGAGAGTTCTATTTTTTAAAATCTTTTAATTCTAGTTTAAGAAAGTGTTTATTTAAGAATGTTTCCATTTTAGTAGTTTCCTTAAGTTAAGTTGCTTAGTTTGATTTATTCTAATTTAGCATTAGTTTCCTTTAGTTTTTTTCATGTTATTTAGGTAAGTTTCCATTTTAATTGCTTATCTTTGATTTTAGAAAATTTCTTTTAATTCTAATTTCTAATTCCATGTATGTTTCCTTCTTAGTTTGTTTTAATTTCTTAGGTTAATCACATCTCTATCTCTCTGGCTGAAGTTAATTATTCCAAGTATATTCTAATCCATTATAATTCTATGAGATTCCTCATGGAATCATCCATGCTTGCGTGAAAATGTAGCATTGATTCTTGCACTTGCGAGTAATTTTAAAGCTACACCAAGTTTTTGGCATTGTTGCTAGGGAATCACAACGGATTTGTGGTTGACCTTTATTTAGATTGTTTATCTTTAGTCATAGTCTTGAGTTGCATTAAATAATGATTTTTGCATTACATCCACATAGTTTGCTAATTCTTCATAAATTATCTATTTTACTTGTTTTGTGCTAGAGGATTTTGGCAAGGGAGCAATGGTGATCCTATGGACCAAAGCTTCATTAAGTTTGATTGATTTCTTAGATTAGATTTTCCTTTTTGAGTGAACTTGTAGTGAGGCCTATTGTAACCTACAATTTCTTCATTCCAATTTTAAATGGGTTGTATTAAAACAGGACAAGTGTGTGGCTTAGAGGCCAACACTTTATATTCATAAAAATCCCCACTATAAGCACCCCTCACTTTGATTTACTTGTCCATTTAGGTTGCATTTAGTATGATTTGCATATTGGTTGGTAGTGTAACTCATTTACTATAGGGTCATTCATCTTAATCGTTGCATCTTATTTATGGTTGTTTCATTAACAAGTGCCTATTTAACCAGTGGTGGGATAGTATATAGGTTACATTAGTCCGCATTCTTTTACTTACATTACACTATTACTGCTTTATAGTGGATGAAACATATTGCTAATAAGGGTCCCATAGGAACCCTCTGTGACGACCTGAGTTTTCACATGCATTTGTAAATGCAAAACTAAATCCTAATGCGGGATTGATCCCTATTTGAAAATAATTTTATAAAAACAATGCAATGCAGCGAAAAAATCTTTCATTGTATATTCATTTTGAAAACCCCGAGTGTCATTTGCTTTCAAGATGAACAAAGTGGTTTCAAAAATTACGGTAATCATAAATGTCTTCCCAAGTCTATCTAGTCACTACTCACAGTCCAACTGTAGTAATTACAGATACATGTCCTAAGGATAGATCATATACTTACATTTGTACTTGTCTTCTCTTCATTCATTTGATCGTACTACTAACATTTTCTGAAGCTTCTTCTAATCTTGTGTGGGGCTAATTTGTAAAAGTAATATATTTGGGTGAGTATTCCTCATACTCAGTAGGTGATCTGATGCTACTATTTTGAAAACATAACATGTACCATACATGGTTTCAAAAGAGGCTTTGCATGTGAAACATCATGCAATTTCTTTTGTATAAACATATATTTTTGTGCATAAATCATACACTTGTTTTACACACTTTCAATCATGAGAGCTTTTATCAAAATCTGAAAATCAACAATATAAATATTACGAAAATTAAAGAGCAGTGATTACTCAATCCATGTACTAAGATCTCAGCGAAAACATCAAGCTGATTAGTCAATGAATCATAAAATAATCATACTAATGAAATTCTTAAAATAGTAATCGATCAAAGCAGATGATAGCATCACTATGGATATCATGCACATAGTTCTCTTGGCGAACACATCACTCCAACTGGCCACGAGTATTCGTATACAACCATCTCAATGCTATATGCATATCGATAACACTTAAATCATAGGGTCAACTATGCTCACGATCAGAACACATCTGGAATCGTGTGTCTTCAGTATCTAGAGTCAAGTCCACCATAGCCTCCACATCGACTATGGATATGTCTTCGAAAAGGGTGCCCTGAACACCTCCAGTGGTCGTCCCTATTTACCACAGCAGTTGAGGAAGGGACAATGCCATTTTGGCAATGATACCTTCCACTTTCTGTGGTAGAGGCTAGGAGGCCAACCCCGTACATATACAATCTCTCAGCATGGTGCCCACCAGGCTCAATAGACCAAAAATATAAATACATGAACCCCAATCTCAATCATTGTAAATCATGCAATCTATGCAATGAGTTCCAAAACATGTGAGCAATGCATATAAATATGCATATATTCCGAATCTCAATCATCACAAATCGTGCAATTCATGTAACTAATTCCAAAACATGTATGCAGTGCTTATATAAAGACTATTTACCAAATGTGCAATTGCATGCAAGATCATAAGGAAAATCTGCATAGTCATTATGAGAATATCAAATCGCAAAAAGCATACTAAACAAGATCATCAGGATTAAATAAATCAATTAGAGTTTGGAAATACATTTGAAAACTTAACAATATCAGACTACCTACCTTGATCGTCATTACTTAGCTCACGTTACTCTTTAATTCGAATACTAGAGCACCTTTGTGAGGTCCTGGATGTTATTTAGACATAAGACTTCAAGTATTATTTCCTATTCTTTATACATTAGCAAGTAGATTCACAGCTCAATAGCTAGATCTACACTATAGGCTATAGATTTCTGATTTGTGGGTTTCTAAGGGTTGCTTTATGTAATTTAGGGTTGATCTTGGACTAATGATGTCTTAAGACGTCTAATAGATCAATTAATGAGATCCGATCATAGTTGATCTTGTAGATCCATGAAATCTCAATGGTTTTCAAGCTATAGTTGCCTTGAACAGTCTTATGATCCTAAATTTTATTATATGGGTAGATCCACATAGTAAATACGAATGCAACGGTTCTTTCGGATCATTGATTGGAGTTATATAGATTCTTAATTGCATTTTTAGTGTCGCGAATCAATGAACGAACTAGATTTGTTCCTATTGGGCCCACGCATCACGGTTCCTAGGACTCGTGTGCGTCCCAATCAAATTGAGACCACGCTAGCATGCTTGTGCATGCTGAATGACACTCCAGGGAGTGCGTCCTAGACGGCGTCATGTACGTGCATCTTCAGCGCAGGCAACGAGCATCATGGTTCCTAGGACACTCGTGCATCCCGGTCGAATAGGGACTGCGCTCGAAGACTGTCCCAAAGGGGCAAGTTCTCGACCGCGTTATGCATTGCATCCCCAAGATGTGTCTGGTTTGATGGATTGCTAGATCCATTGACTCTAGGTTTCCTCCAGAAATTTTTGGCCTGGAAAAACCAAATCCGGCATGGATTTGACTTGGAAAAAGGAAAAATCAGAGGGAGGGGATGAGGGCTTACCTAGGCAGCCTGAGATGGCATCCCCTTTTTGCTAATGGTGTGATTTCTCCCATTTCCATTGGAAAACTAGGCTGAACCAATTAGAGAAGAGGGGAAAATGATGCTCGAAGGAAGAGGGGAGGGGGCTTTTTATAACCGGTGAAGGCGGTGCCGCCATTTTTTCTGGCGCCTCACTACAGAGACCGTGCAGTGCACCAGTTGGAAGAGGAAGGCGGTGGAGAGGAAGGCAGTGCTGGAAGTCAGCTGGTTGGAGGAGGAAGACTCGTGAGGGGGGTGTTGTTATCAAAACGATCCCCTGAGTTTTCAGTCCCTAAGTGTTTTGAATTCAATTTACAAAAATGCCCTCCATCTTCAAAAACCCATAACTTGATCACACGAACTCCGTTTTTAGTGTTCTTTGAGGCGTTGGATTTCATTTCGAGCATATAATCTAATTTTGTAGGTATTTATCATAGATTCTTTCATTTCATATTTTAATTAAAATAGAACATTTAATGTAGTTAATTACATATATTGATTTTTAAAATAATCTATATCAATTTAATAAATGGCAAACATATAGTTGGTAAAGTGATACAAAAGAGCTTAAAAATTTTGAGTCATTACATCATTACCCCCTTCAAAGAATTTCATCCTTAAAATTTCACAAATTATTACCTTCAATTGGTGAATGTATTCTCCCTTAGGACTTAGACTAAGAAAATTTCTCTGCTTCATTCCATAATTCTCTTAGCAAATCCCTCAATTGGGTCAATAACGAGAGGAGTTTGTCCTTAAAATTCTTTTCATGTTATCTTGCAACCAATTCTAGGTACATTCTCAATTTATCTTCCTCATAATTCCTTCCACAAGGGTCTTAAATGTATCTAAAATTCAGCATATCTTTTCTGCCTGCTTTAAGTACTTAAGAGCTACTTTCGCTGCATGCTTTGATACTTGTCCCATTTCTTGCTAATTTATGTATACTGGTTTATAATTGTATATAACTAGTATCTAAGTTATATAATTAATATCTACAAATCCTTAGATGGCCACACTCCCCAAAGCATTACTCCACATTTTTGTTGATACTATATCATTTTGAATAGTATAGGATAGTCTCCTTTTCCTCTTGTCCTTGATCTAGTGATATTTTAATTATTAAAGTCTCCTCCTTAAGGTTGATTGCACCTTGCTGGTAAGAGTCCCAAAAGGGTACACTCTTTCTATTATGTCTCACTCTGCTTTATATTTTCTTCACGAAACTTCTATAATTGATACAGTATCACTCATCATCTCTTTATATCAATAATAAAAGCTTTCTCCATACCAAATCCTTTAGTTGGAAAGGTGTTTCAATACTAGTCTCCAAACTTCGAGTTCCAACTATCTTTCACTTTTCATATGTGACTTGATTCCTCAACCAATGTTTACATACATAATAGAACCATGAAAACAAATCAAGTAACATCCTCCCTCAATGATACTAGTACACACTACAAATATGATCTCCTAACTATTATTGATTTCCATCAGAGAATTTTTTTTCTCGAAGAATTTATTCAAAATCATGTCAAATGTTTATGATGAATCTATAATCATAGATCGAATGTTCTCCTTCTAGAGGCTTAATTTGCATAAAATTGTCATTAGGATTTACAGCAATATTCATACTCATGTCAAAAGTCTCCTATCTTTAACAGAGTTCACTTACTATGTTCATGGTTGAATCCATTACCATTATCCTCCTTAAATTTTCCTTGCTTGATGATTTTCTTCGGGATCTCTTAGACCAAAAGTTCTATACATATAATTGTCATCTCAATCCAGTAAAGTTAACCTTGAAAATTACTTCTATTTAATTTCTATAGTTGGTCTCCGTACTTGATGCGTACATATAACAAATACCCCCTTTTTATTTAAAGGAAATTAAACATTAGATGTTACTATATAGTGTGACAACTATCTTAACTCTTTTTCTTCCATTTCCTTTATCAATATATTGTTCAATCATTTATCAAGGCTTTGTTATCAACCATTAAGTCTTAATTGTTAGGAGGTATTATCATAAGTAGCGATTCTCTCAAATCCTCAAAATTTATCTTTCAAGTACCACCTCATACTTATCTTACAACAAGAATAATCATCCAATAGCTAATTTGTACTGAAGCTTTTGGAGCGACAATTTTAAGAAGCACAGGTAAGCATAGAGCATCTTCCTATACATAGAAAAAGAATTTGTTCGATTACTAGTATATACCTTCTCAGATTTATAGGCTACAAGCTCAAAGGTCTCTAAAGCGATCAGTGCTTATCTACCCTTCTTTCCAATCGAATCAACAGCATATCTTCCAGACCCAAAGTGACCTCTATAGCCTATCATAGCATCTATTAAGGTCTAAAAATATCAGCAATTTTAATCATTGTCTTAGATCATTTCTCATTTCACCTGTGTCTCAATTGTTACTAGATCTATTGTACTTTTACATTCTTAAATAACTTAGTCTAATCAGTTGACTTTCTTTGGTGAAAAACTCATGTATAAGCACTTAGAGCATTTCTCTCAATGTATTTCATAACTTAGGTTACTATTTATTAGTATACTAACATGTTTAATTGGATATGATTGGAATACCTTAATTCAATCAACATCATTCTAAAGGTAATGACGATTGAATCTATTTCTAATTAATGTTCTCAAGAGACTTGCTCTTCCAATTCTCCTTTAAGATATCAAGACATCAAGTTGATCCTTGACGATACTTTAGTTGATGAAGATCGATTGGACAAGTTACTATCCTTGCTCTTTACTTATCATTATAACTTCATTTAATCATATAATGGCAATGTACGGTATTATCAACTTCTCCTTTTTATTGATTACAATCACTGGTGTTTCCTCATAAACTAATGGATCTGATAAAATTCTAATTTCAACAATTGATATAATCATTAAACTATTTTTAGAAATTAATTTCCTAGTTGATCACAATCCTTCATTAGAAATCTCTTACAATAGACTACCCTTAATGTCGACACTTTGCTAAAAGACTGTATTTTCTGCTGCTTTATCTTTATTATACTCTGTTACTATAATGTCACCAACTCGACTACTCTTATTCCCTCAAATTGGAATGATTCACCTTTCAATTTAGCAATATAACTTAAGATGAAAGATCTTTGATTCTATACTTCTCCTTCCTATCCTCCATAAATCATGATCTTCTTATTCTGACTGTTCAACCTCCATCAAATACTTGTAGTTACATCTCTCTCTCTCTCTCTCTCTCTCTCTCTCTCTCTCTCTCTCTCTCTCTCTCTCTCTCTTATTATTATTATTATTCCTTAGTTAGCATCCTCTTTTGTCTACTTAGATCAATGTCTCCATTTAATTGGTTGCATATAATCAATACCACATCTACACGTCATACATGATAAACTTAATACTTCCGAGAGGATGTTAAAATTTTCTAATATCATCAAAATCCTTAATTGTATGTATTCTCAATAAACCATGCAGTGTCTCAACAATCACATTGACATTTTGTTCATACTATACTTCTCTTATAATTTCATGTCATGATCAATCTATCATCACAGATCTGTCATCCCCATTAGATTATCATCAAAATCTTCTAATAACTATGTTATAATCAAATTCTTTTTCATTCTTCTCAAATTCAGTCTTTTACATCCCCTATCATATTCATGTTGTATTCCTCTTGATAATATATCAATTATTGTACTCATCTTCTGATATGCTCCATTATACTCAGGTTGTCATTGTAAGATAGTCACTTACTCTTCATAAAGTTCCAATTAAGTCATCCAGAATTGAGCTAAGTTCATCTAGATTCTCACTTTGATTGATCTAGTACAAGTCAAACTTATCTCCTAAAGATTCTAATAGCATCATCTTGTATTTCCATTCCTTATTCTCATCATCATCTTATTGTCATCGAATAGTTTCCTTGCTTACTTCACTACTCAACACTCCTTAATCCCTAAGTTTGTTTAAACTAAATTTTTGATAGGGTTTCCACCATCCAATGCTTAAGTACATGTAAATCCAACTCCCTTTCACCTATTTATTTAGGGTGTATTTCTTTGTGATATTGATATTATTTTTTATTCTAGTCATCTCTACTACTTGTCTTTAGTCTACTTTTTCTTGATTATTCTAGTTGTGTATGACTTTTGGACATGTGGGACTGGCTGTGAAAGGATAAAACTAGGCTCTAATACCACCTATGACAACCTGGGTTTTCACATGCATTTTTAAATGCAAAACTAAATCCTAATGCAGGATTGATCCTTATTTGAAAACAATTTTATAAAAACAATGCAATGCAGTGGAAAAATCTTTTATTGTAAATTCATTTTGAAAACCCTGAGTGTCATTTGCTTTCCAGACGAACAAAGTAGTTTTGAAAATTATGGTAATCATAAATGTCTTCCTAGGTCTATCCAGTCACAACTCACAGTCCAACTGTAGTAAGTACAAATACATGTCCAAAGGATAGATCACATACTTACATTTATACTTGTCTTCTCTTCATTCATTTGATCGTAGCACTAACATTTTATGATGCTTCTTCTAATCCTGCATGGAGCTAATCTGTAAAAATAATATATTTGGGTGAGTATTCCTCATACTCAGTAGGTGATCTGATACTACTATTTTGGAAATGCGGCATGCAACATACATGGTTTCAAAAGAGGCTTTCCATGTGAAACATCATGCAATTTCTTTTGTATAAACATACATTTTTATGCATAAATCATACACTTGTTTTGCACACTTCCAATCATGAGAGATTTTATCAAAATATAGAAATCAACAATTTAAATATTATGAAAATCATATAGTAGTGATTACTCAATCCATGTACTAAGATCTCAGTGAAAACATCAAGCTGATTAGTCAATGAATCATAAACTAATCATAATAATGAAATTCTTAAAATAGTAATCGATCAAAGTAGATGATATTATCACTATGGATATCATGCACATGGTTCTCTCAACAAACACATCACGCCAATTGGTCACGAGTACTCGTATACGACCATCTCAATGCTATATGCATATCAATAACACCTAAATCATAGGGTCAACTATGCTCATGATCAAAACACATCTGGAATCGTGTGTCTCCGGTATCTAGAGATTAGTCCACCATAGCCTTCACGGCGACTATGGATATGTCCTCGAAAAGGGTGTCGTGAACACCTCCAGTGGTCGTCCCTGTTTACCACAGCAGTTGAGGAAGGGACAATGCCATTTTAACAGCGATACTATCCACTTTCTGTGATAGAGGCTAGGAGGTCAACCCCGTACATATACAATCTCTCAGCATGGTGCCCACCAGGCTCAATAAACTAAAAATATAGATACATGAACCCCAATCTCAATCAATGTAAATCATGCAATCTATGCAATGAGTTATAAAACATGTGAGCAATGCATAAAAATATATATATATATATATATTCCGAATCTCAATCATCACAAATCATGCAATTCATGCAATTAGTTCCAAAGCATGTATGCAGTGCTTATATAACGACTATTTACCAAATGAGCAATTGCATGCATGATCATAAGGAAAATCTGCATACTCATTATGAGAATATCAAATTGATAAAAGCATACTAAACACTGTCATCAGGATTAAATAAATCAATTAGAGTTTAGAAATGCATTTGAAAACTTAGCAGTATCAGACTACCTACTTCGATCGTCGTTGCATAGCTCGCATTTCTCTTCAATTCGAATCCTAAAGCACCATTATGAGGTCGTGGATGTTATTTACACATAAGAATCCAAGTATTATTTCCTATTCTTTGGACATTAGCAAGTAGATTCACATATCAACAGCTAGATCTATATTATAGGGTATAGATTTTTGATTTGTAGGTTTTTAAGGGTTGATTTATGTAATTTAGGGTTGATCTTGGATTAATGATGTCTTAAGACATCTAATAGATCAATTAATGACATCTGGTCATAGTTGATCTTGTAGATCCATGAAATCTCAATGGTTTTCAGGCTATAGTTGCCTTTAACAGTCTTATGATCCTAAATTTTATTATATGGATATATCCGCATCCTAAATACGAACACAACAATTCTTTCAAATTTTTGATCGACGTTATATAGCCTTTTTAATTGCATTTTTACTGTCACAAATCAACAAATGAACCAGATTTGTTCCTATAGGGCCAGGCGCATCACAGTTCCCAGGACACGTGTGCGGCCCGATCAAACCGAGACTGTGCTCACACGCTTTTGCACACTTGAACGACTCTCCAAGGTGAGCATCCTGGACAGCATCACGTGCGTGCATCTCCAGTGCAGGCAACAGGCGTCATGGTTCCCAGGACACTCGTGCGTCCCAGTGGAACTAGGACTGCGTGCGCTTGAAGACCATCCCATGGGGCGCGTTACGTGCTGCATCCTCAAGACATGTCTGGTTCAATGGATCATTAAATCCATCGACTCTGGGTTTCCTTCAATGATTTTCAATCGGAAAACGTCAGATCCGGCATGGATTTGGCCTAGAAAAAGAAAAAATCAGAGGGAGGGAACAAGGGTTTACTTGGGCAGCCTGAGATGGAGCCCCCTTTTTGCTGGTGGTGCAATTTCTCCCATTTTTGCTGGAAACCTAGGCTAAAGTAGCTGGAGAGGAGGGGAAAATGATGCTCGAAGGAAGAGGGGAGAGGGCTTTTTATAGCTAGTGAAGGCAGTGCCGCCATTTTTTCCAGTGCCGCACTGCAGAGGCGGTGCAGTGCGCCAGCTGGAAGAGGAAAGTAGTGCTGGAAGTCAGCTAGCTAGAGGAGGAAGACGTGAGAGGGGGGTGTCATTATCAAAACGACCCCTTGCATTTTCAGTCCCTAAGTGTTTTGAATTCCATTTACAAAAATGCCCTCCATCTTCAAAAGCCCATAACTTGATCATACGAACTCCATTTTCAGTGTTCTTTGAGGCGTTGAATTTCCTTTCGAGCATAGAATCTAATTATGTTGATATTTCTCATAGATTCTATCATTTAATATTTTAATTAAAATAGAACATTTAATGTAGTTAATTACATATATTGAGTTTCAAAATAATCTATATCTATTTAGTAAATGACAAACATATAGTTGGTAAAGTAATACAAAAGAGCTTAAAATTTTTGAGTCATTACACCCTCATAAGATAAGGACTGCATTTCATCACTAGATCCTTGGTCCACCTAGAAAATCTAATCAATTTCTTGTATGCTTTTGATCCTAGCTATTAATCTTAATTTAAAATCAAGTAGCAAGGGATCTAGGGTTTTGAGCCCATAGGACCCTTTTTGAAAGAGGTTATCTATTGTCACTCTAGTGGCTCTTGAACTTTGTGGTTCCAATGGGTATCCAATATCCAATTGATTTTTCCATGCCTTTTGTCTATGGTTGATGAGGTCTAAGCACCTCCGTCCATGAGAATTGTATTAACCACTTTTGGCAGGACCTTATTTGTAAGCAATAGTCAAGTCTGGATTAAAGGAGGAGCTGTCTAGGTTTAGGTTAAAAGCTACAACTTCACAAATTAACAAAGATCAACTAGACATCTTGTAGAATTTAGTTAGGTGTCATTTAGATATAGGTTACATCCTTTAGTTAAGTTTCACTATAGTGTATGAATGGACGTCAATCTCAGAATGTTGCACTAGTACCTTTAGATCTTGAGATTGAATGTACTCATAAGCAATGGTTAAGAAATCAAATTCTTGACCCTAGGGCAAACCCACCAGTTGAAGTCGAGCATAAAGCTATCAGAGATTTCTATGTGCCACTTAACTTAAATATTCTATCAAGCATCACTTTAGCACTAACAAATGCACACCATTTTGAACTTAAACTTGGAGTCCTTCAGTTACTCCCAACATTCTATGGTCATGATAGAGAGGATCGATACCTACATATAAAAGATTTTCTTGATATTTATGCCACATTCAAATTTTGGAATGTTTTGTTTGATTCTGTTAGACTTAGGTTGTTTCCCTTTCCATTAATAGATAAGACCAAATTATGGCTAAATTCTTTGGTGGTTGGTTCCATTGTTACATGGGACCACTTGTCTATGATGTATATGAACAAATTCTTTCTTGTCCATAAGACTAATTCCCTTCGAAGGGAGATCATTAATTTTAAGCAAAAAGATGATGAGCAATATTATGAATGCTGAGAGAGATGGAATGAATTACTGTAGAAGTGCCCTAATCATGGATTGAAAAATGGCAGCAAGTTTAGTATTTCTATGAGGCATTAACACCTCAAAATAGACAAATGGTAGATGCAGCTAGTGGAGTAGCCATCATGCTCTAAAAATAAAGCAAGGGCCTAGGAATTTTTCCAAACTTAAGCTAACAATTCCAAGCAATGTGACTATTCCAATAGGAGAGAGAGAACTACCCAACCTTAAAGGAAAGGAGTCCTATGTGAAATAGGAGTGACCTCAAATATGTCATATAAGCTCGATTCCTTGATTGAAAGATTGGCTAAGCTTGAATCCTTTCCTAGAAGATTTGACAAGCTTGGAAATATGTTCCAAGCCTTCATGGCTATGAGTACACCCGCAAAACCTCAAAAAGCAGTTTGTTCTATCTATTTTAGCTCAGCCCTTTAACTTCAACTTGTCCATCTAATAGTGGATACATTGAAAATCTTTTGGAGCTAGTGAGTACTCTTAATTCATATTGCAATCACAATAATAACCCTTACTATGAGACCTACAATCCAAGATGGGTTAGGCATCCTATCTTGTCATGGTTGAAGAACAATTACTAGGAAGGATCATCTATGAAACCCCTCTTAAGAGCTTTCCTAGGATTTCTATTTCACAGCACCCATGAGGTTTCCAACTACCCCAAAAACCATTGCTTGAGATAATATACAATATATCATGAAGAAAATTGATGAAATAACATAGGTTGCATCAAACCCAAAATGAGAGTCGACAAAATATTGCCAGGTTAGAAAGGCAAATGGGTTAGTTGTATGTTTCTTTATTTGAAAGGGAAAAAGGGAAGTTTCCTAATCAGTCTATTCCAAATTCTAAGGGCCAATTAGAAATAGGGTCTACTTCACAAAGACCCCATGTGCAAGCAAAGTCCATTACAACACTTAGGAGTGGTCGTCTGGTTGATAATAAAGTAGGGCATGCTAACGGTAATATAGAGGAGAATGAACTAGCGATAACACAGGAGAATGAGAAGACATAATGCTCCAACTCCATTGAGCTTATAGTGGAGGCACCTTATGTGCTAAAGCCCCATTGCCTCAATTACTCTACAAGGCTAAGAAAGGAACAAATTTCACTGAGATAATGGAAGCGTTTAAATATGTGCAAATTAAATCCTACTGCTCAATGCTATTGATGATATTCCTACTTATGTCAAGTTTCTTAAAGATATCTACACGATAAAGAAGAAGCTTAACATGAAAAAGAAAGACGTCCTCATTGAGCAGGTGAGCTTTTTAATACAACACTAGACCCCTCCTAAGTTTAGAGATCCAGGTTGTTCTACCATTTCTTGTGTCATTGGAAATCATGTCATTGATAGGGTGCTGCTATATTTAGGGGTAGTGTAAATTTGTTTCCTTATTCTATCTATGAGAAACTAGGGCGTGGAGAACTTAAACCAACCCATACCACTTTGTAGTTAGCAGATAGATTAGCTAACATTTTATGTGGTATGGTTGAAGATGTTCTAATACAGGTAGACTAGTTTTACTTCCTTGTTGATTTGATTGTCCTAGGTACCCAACCTATATTAGACCCTAGTAGTCAAAATGCAATGATTCTTGGATGTCCATTTTTGGTAACATCCAACGTCATCATCAACTATGGAAATGGTGTGATGAAATTATCCTTCACAATATGAAAGTTAAGCTCAATGTTTTTAATGCCAACCATAGCATTTAGACCAAGATGATTCATGTGTAGTAAATTTCACTAAAGGTCTACTTCAAGATGCTAATACACCATCATCTATCTTAGACTCACTTGAGGCATGTCTAGCACATTTTAATGATGACTTTGATGTAGACAAATCCATTGAGGAGGTTAATAATCTTTTAGATACTGAACCCACAATGGATACCTCTAAATGGTGCCCTCATGTGGAACCACTTCCTCCATTAGAATTTGTACCAGTCCCATCTATAGAAAAACCACCCACTTTGGTTCTTAGACCTTTACCTAAAAATCTAAAATACTCCTACTTAGGACCTAATGAAACCTTGCCTGTCATCAAGGTCTCAGATCTAGATAAGGAATAGGAGGATAAGCTTCTTGATGTTCTAAGAGAACATAAGACTGCTTTAGGGTGGACCATAGCATCTAAACTTAGATGATTCAAGTTTTGTAAATTTAATTGAAGTTCTACTTCAAGATGCTAATACACCATCATCTATCCATGTCTAGCACATTTTTAGATGACTTTGATATAGACAAATCCATTGAATAGGTTAATAAGCTTTTAGATGCTGCATCGATAATGGATACCTCTAAATGGGGCCCTCATGTGGAATCACTTCCTCCTTCAGAATTTGTACCAGCCCTGTCTATAGAAAAACCACCCACCTTGGTCCTTAAGCCTTTACCTAAAAATATAAAGTACTCCTACTTAGGACCTGATGAAACCTTGCCTGTCATCATAGCCCTAGATCTGGATAAGGAACATAATGGTAAGCTTCTTGATGTTCTCACACAATAGAAGACTGATATAGGATGGACCATAGAATCTAGACCTAGATGATTTATGGGTTGTAAATTTAATTGAAGGTCTACTTCAAGATGTTAATACACCATCATCTATCCTAAACCCACTTGAGGCATGCCTAGCACATTTTAATGGTGACTTTGATATAGACAAATCCATTGAAGAGGTTAATAATCTTTTGGATGATGCACCTATAATGGATACCTCTAAAGAGGGCCCTCAAGTGGAACCACTTCCTCCATTAGAGTCTGTACCAGTCCCATCTATAGAAAAATCACCCACTTTGGTCCTTAAACCTTTACATAAAAATCTAAAATACTCCTACTTAGCACTTGATGAAACCTTGCATGTCATCACAGTCTTAGATCTAAATAAGGATTAAGAGGGTAAGCTTCTTGATGTTCTTAGAGAACATAAGACTGCTCTAGGATATACCTTAACATCTAAACCTAGATGATTCATGAGTTGTAAATTTAATTGAGGTTCTACTTCAAGATGCTAATACACCATCATCTATCCTACAATCACTTTAGGCATGTCTAGCAAGATATTAATAATCTTTTAGATGTTGAACCTATAATGGATACTTCTAAATGGGCCCCTTGTGTGGAACCACTTACTCCATCAGAATCTATACCAGTCCTATCTCTAAAAAAACCTCCCACCTTTGTCCTTAAACCTTTACCTAAGAATATAATATACTTCTACTGAGGACCTGATGACACTTTACCTATCATTGTAGCTTCAAATCTAGATAAGGAACAGGAGGGTTAGCTTCTTGTTGTTTTCAAAGAACATAAGACTACTTTAGAGTGGACCATATTAAATATTAGGAGAATTAGTCCCATTGTGTGCATGATTAGAATCCATCTAGAGGAAAATTACAAACCATATAGGAAAACACGGAGACTCAACCCACCCTAATATCAAGGAGGTAGCAAGAGATGAAGTGCTTAACTCTTAGATGTTGGTATTATCTACCCTATATTTGACATTACTTGGGACATCCTAGTTTAGGTAGAAGTTGGGAGTCATGGTAATTAAGAATGAGGATAATGAGTTACTCTCCAGTCGAATGACCAATGGATGAAGAGTTTGTATTGATTATCTAAAACTGAACTCGTCCACAAGGAAAGACCACTTTCCTCTTCCATATATAGACCAAATACTAGAATGGTTAGCCATGCATAAGTACTACTATTTTCTTAATGGATACTCCAATTATAACTAAATTCTTATAACACTTAAGGATTAGGAGAAGATTACCTTCACTTGCTCTTTTGGAACCACGGCCTACCATTGTATGCCTTTTGGACTTTGTAATGCTCCAACTACTTTTCAAAGGTCTATGTTGAGCATATTTTCAAATATAGTAGCGAGATTTCTAGAGCTGTTTATGGATGACTTCTCAGTGTTTAGGTCTAATATAGTAGTGAGATTTCTACACAACTTAAAAAGTAATACTTGCTTGGTATCAGGAAAAGAATTTAGTGTTAAATTGGGAGAAATGCCATTTATAGTTCAAAAAGGCATTGTTTTAAGCCACATTATTTCACATAATGGTATAAAAGTAGACAAAGCTAAAGTGGATTTAATCTTTAACCTTCATCCTTTGAGGACGATGAAGGAAATTCCCCCATTTTTAGGCCATGCTAGTTCTTATAGAAGATTCATCAAAGACAAGTAAAATTACTAAGCCTCTATGTGATTTACTTATGAAGGAGGCAACTTTTGACTTTGATGAAAATTATATGAAAGCATTTGAGGGCTTAAAGGCTGAACTTACTTCTGTGCATATCATTCAACCCTAAGACTAGAATGCACCATTTGAAATAATGTGTTATGCTTCAGACTATGTGATCGGGCTTTTTTTTTAGGGTAGGATATTGATAAACCTGCCCATATGATATAATATGCTAGCAAGACACTCAATGATGCCAATTCAATTATTCAAGTAGAGAACAAGAGTTGTTGGCAGTTATATTTGCATTGAATAAGTTTAAATCTTAATTTTTAGGATCTATGGTTAGTATACTCAAATCATGCAGTACATAAATATCTTCTTTCAATGAAAGATGCAAAACCTAGGATGATTGGATGGATACTATTGCTACAAGAATTTGATTTGAAAATTTGGGATAAAAAAGGTTTTGAAAATGTTGTAGCCTAACACATATCCAAGCTAATTGTGGAGTCTACTAGTGATAATGTGCTTATAATAGAAACCTTTCCCAATGAACAATTGTTGCACATTTTCCAATTACCTTATTATGCAAATATAGTCAATTATCTTGTCACAGATCAAATGCTTACTCATTGATCTAAACTAGATAAAAAAGATTTACTACTGAGGTTAAATACTTTACTTGGGACAATCCCTACTTGTTTAAGTACTACCCTGATTAGGTCATTAGGATATGCATACTAGATAATGAACAACATAAGATCATCTCTTTTTGTCAAGACTAAGCATGTGGGGGCCATTTTAGTTCTAAAAAGATAGCTACAAAGATTTTGCAGTGTGGTTTTTTACGAGCCCATAATTTTTAGGGATTCACATGCTTAGAGCTTAACATGTGATAGATATTAACAATTAGGGAGCATAAGGAAAAGGAATATGATGCCCTTAAACCCTATTTTAATACTTGAGCCTTTTGATTGGTGTTTTAATTTTATAGGATCTTTTCCTAATTCCTTTGGTTATTTGTGCATTCTTATGGGGGTGGATTATGTGTCAAAATGGGTAGAAGCCATTCTTTGTAAAACCAATGATCATAGGGTGGGGGTCAAGTTCTTAAAAGAAAATACATTTGCATGTTTTGGTTCATAGGGGCCATAATTAGTGATGGGGGTAAACATTTTTGCAATAGGATATTTGAGAACTTAATGAAGAAATATGGTGTAGAATAGCTACCCCTATCATCCTTAGACTAATGAATAGGTACACGTGCCTAATAGAGAAATAAAGCATATTATAGAAAAGACAATCAATCTAAATAGGAAAGACTAGTCTTTGAGACTTAGTTACACTTTATGGGCCTATTGTACTACATATAAAACTCCTATAGGTATGTCACCTTAGTACCTGGTCAATGGAAAAGCATGCCACTTATTAGTAGAATTTGAGCATAAAGCATATTGAGCCATTAAAAAGATAAATTTTGATCTAGATTCTGCTAGCACCCACAAAAAACCCCAACTTAATGAGTTGGATGGGTTAAGATACGATGCATATGAGTTAGCAAAGCTATAAAAAGATGGCATGAAAATCACTCATGATAGACATATCTTAAGAAAGTCCTTTACCCCAGGATATAAGGTCCTCTTGTATAATTCTAGATTGCATCTATTTCCACGAAAACTTAGATCTCAATGGACTAGACCCTACACAATATGTACTATATATCCTCAGGGGGGTCTTCGAGAGAGAAAAGGATGGAGAGATCTCTAAAGTTAGTGGACCAAGGTTGAAACCCTTCCTAGGGTTGATAAACCCTGAAGTGGAAGAAGTATCACTTGAGGAACCATATATCAGGACCCAACTTAGAAGGTCCCATAATACCAACATCCATCATTAGAGATGCATTCATCACTATCATTGCATAGAATATGTATGGCTGAAGATTTTAAACTTAGTACTCACTGGGATGCAACCTTGGTTTTTAGAGTCTCATTGTTCTACCTTACCCATTTAACATATGGATGTTCTATATTTCAAAACATTAGGGAAAATGTTTAGTTTAGGTTGGGGGTGTTGACATGCATGAGATTTCTAAGTTTTTCTTGGTGTTCTTGTTAAAAAAAAAATCAAATTTTTATGAGTTTTGAGGTCAAGTTCCTTTACTGTGATGAGAATTGGATTTCAGAAGTTTGGTATTTCCACTACTTTAACTTCTTAATAGAAATGCATATCGTTAATTTTGCATTTTATTCATGTCTGAAAGTATTTTATGAAAGTTAAATCTCATAACACACTTACACATAATGCATATATTTAGACTAATAGATGATTATGACTAAGAGATGCTGAGAAAAATCAATAGAGACCTATATACCCAAGTGAGTATTAGAGAATACCATCTTTCTGAGGATTATAAGTAATTCCATATTTCCTATAGTGAACATTACTTTGAAAGATCTCAGTATCTTTGTTTTGGTCAAACTGCTAAGAACTAAAAAGGGGTATTAACTTTGTTTCCCAAATATTTATTGACTCATATAAGCTTTAAGAAACCTAGGAAATGATATAGAACATTCTTGTTTTAGCCAAGAGATATAAAGCCTACCTAGTCTATTATATACCACTAGTTAGACATTGAGCCTTTTTGAAAAGCCTTTCTTTCATAAACCCCATTTACTTAAAGAAACCCCAGTAAGAATATCCATACCTTCCTTTCAAAAATGATTAGAGATGGCAGACAAATTAGAAAAAGGACAAAAGTCAAAGAAGTGAAAAATATCAAAAGTACAAAGAATATTATTCCTCCTTAGAAATACAATGAAAAGTGAAGTGTCAAAAAAAGAAAAAGAAAAGAAAAGGTCGTGAAGAAAAGAGAAAGGAAGAATAGAAAAGATATCCATTTCAAATATAATCAAAGGTAAAGTTGTTCAAACAAATATACATTGAAGACCTCTAATCAAATTTGAAACTTTGAATCCTTGGACCCTTCTTTTCAAAACCCCGCCCAAGCCTACATTTTATCCTATCTAAAGACTTATTAATCTTAAGGTGGACTATAGCCTTGACATGGATATAAATAGGAAGGATTTAAGGTGGACTATTATGTATGGTCTTAGTAATGTCATCTATTCTAAGGGATCATATTTCTTTGTCTCATCTGTTCTCAAAAGATGTATGAACCATTAGCATCTTTAATTTGGTCACATAGTAAGAGAAATTTGTTTGACCCCATTTCTCTGGGAGCTTTATTCATGAGTGTATACTAGTGACAATTTCAGGTCAGGACATTGTTCCAAAGGCACAATAAGCATATCTATTTAGAAGTCCTAACTTATGTAGTTACACACAGACTACACACTGAGATGAAACTGGAAGAAAATGCCTTTGGTATGTGGTGTAATTTGTAGAAATTTTCATTCATCTTTATTAATTTGTTAAAGAATGTAGTATTAATGGATGGGAATTCTCTAAAATAAAATAAAGGACTTAGCACTATTAAATTTTGTGGGTATATTCAATGCAAAACCCTCAAGAGGCTTAACTCATCCACTAGGGGTAACTTACTAGTTTAAGGATTTGTTGCATATGCTAACTGCTAACATGAGTACCTACAAAAAGGGCAACCATTTTATTTTCATGGGTTTTTGCATGTTTTGCTCTAGACTAGCAAAATTTTGGTTGAGGGGTATAACAAGTGTTCAATTTTGTATAAAAAACACTAAATTAGTAGCCCATGTCTTATAACTTATATTGTTAAATTAGGGTTTTTGGCTAGAAGTTTGTAACAAAAGTTTGATATTTTATAGGTTTAGAAGCTAATCCAGAGTAAAAATGTGCATGATAATAATTTTCTAGGATTTGATTAAGACTTTTATTTTTCTGTAAGTGTTGAGAAGGTAATCCAAAGGCCGAGCTTGATCGAGATAAGAATTAAGGCCATACATAAGGTTTTCTAATCTAACCTAAGCCTAAATGACATCAATCTAAGGTGTGATGAAGGTTCAAGATCATCCTAGATCAAGTAAGAAGGCAATGGAAGAAGCAAAAAGTGACTATAAATTTACCCAAGCCAACTCATGCATTTCCACTACCTTTGCATGAGAGCCACTAAAGCTACTTAACCACTAAAGCCATGAAAAAGGGAGATTTGTTGTATGAGCTATTCAAGAATTGAAACTGCTTAAGCCACCAAAGAATGAACCATCAAAGTGAACCATCAAGCCAAGGTGGAGTGCCGCTTCAAGCCACATGATTGGAGCATCAATTCAAGCAAACATGTAAAAATCCTAAGTTTTCCTCTAGATTTTCCTCATTACTTTCTTTTCTATTTTCCCACTCTTCCCACTATTCAAATTCCATCCAATTAGAGGGTTGGAGAGCCACTTTCCTTCCATAGAAAATGACACTCCCCCCCTTCCAGAATTAGTAACCAGCCAGCACATCACCTCCTATCACCCTTATGTCATCTTTATGACATCATTCCTACCTAAATTTTCTCCTCCAAAACTTCTCCTCACCTTCCTCACTCAATACCCTAACCCTAAAGCCACTTTTCTCATAGATTCATTCTTTCCTAAGTTAAGACCTTGCTCATCTATATATATCCTCCGGGTTCATAGCAATTTTCCAAGTAGAGGTGGATGAGACACCTTGAAACATAGCTTCTTTTGGTGCTTTGTTGCTGCTAAACTTTGGGACTTATATGTTGCTTTTCTTCCTTCTCTTTTATAGTTATTGTCTTAATTAACTGCTCTTCAATTCAGATTAGTAGTTTACTTGTTTTGATTTAATTTAATTGCTCTAAGTTTTCCTTGTTTTGATCCTTAGTAACATGCAACTTTCCAGCCTTCAATCCCCCTCCTTTATTGGATCAATTCTTTAGTTTTTCTTTGTTAGTAAACCAATATTTATATTGGTTATCATCTAAGAGTTACAGCCAAGAGAATAGCTAGCTTAGAAATTGAAAATCACCTCTTGAATTCCACATTTTTGCTTGTTCACCACTTTTGTTTAGGTCAATTTTTCTTAGCTAGTTCACCCTTTTAGCCTTCTTTTCTCTCAAATTTATTTTTATGCTTTCTTTACAATTAGTAAACTTTATATTGGGAGCTTTAGATTGACATTTTTTTTTGTAGTTTAGATATAGTTTTGCAAGCTTGAAGTGTGAACAATTTCCAGAATTTGTAGGCAGATTTATTTGCATAATTTTGGTGTAATTTGGTATTGATTCAATAAAGTTGATTGAGGTTTCTTGTTATGGAATGATTTTTTTATCAATTTACATTGGATCTGGGTTGCTTCCTTGCATAAAATTTGTGGTTTCAATTACTACCTTATGCTTGACTTGTTTGATGTTCTTAAATAGTTGAAATATTGAATTTTCCTCCTGTTAAATTTGTGCTTTGTTTCTAGCCATCTAAACACTTTATTTGCTCGTATCCTTGGGCATGGATTTAGCATTTCATGTTAGTTATTAGATCCACTAATTAATTTGCATGATAGTTCACCTTAGATTGTCACTTTTGCACCTTAGAACCATGTGTACAATCCATGGGTCATGCTCATGGTACTAGGCACTTTCCTTTTTGAATTTTGCTTAATTTAGTTTTGGTAGTAGTTTTTTCATTGTTTGCTTAACTTACAAAGTGTTAAATTTAGAAAGTGTCTTTAATTGTAGCTTCCATTCACATGCATGTTTCTAATCTCTTGTTAAAGTTAGTTAGATCACATTGGTTACTTGTTCTTGCATGTTAGTTTAGTGTTAGAAAGTTTCCTACTTTGGTTTTTGAAAGTTTTATTTTTAGAAAATTTCTAATTCTAGTTTAGGAAAGCGTTAATTTAGAAAAGTTTCCCTTTTAGTAGTTTCCTTAAGTTAAGTTTTTCCTTTAGTTTCTTGCATGTTAGTTAGGTAAGTTTTCATTTTAATTGCTTAGCTTTAATTCTAGAAAGATTCTTTTAATTCTAGTTTCTAATTCCATGCATGTTTCCTGCTTAGTTTGTTTTAATTTTCTAGTTTATTTACATCTTTATCTCTTTGGATGAATTTAATTAATTTAAATAGAATCCAATCCATTATAAATCTATGAGATTCCTCATGGGATGGACCTCACTTGCATGAAAATACTAAATTGATTCATGCGCTTGTATGTAATTTTAAAGCTGCACCACCAATGCAGTGATTGATGCATTGAGCTAAAAGATGCAAGGAATGCATGTAAGCATGATTTCTAGGAGCTAGGTGAGTGCAGATAAAAATTTTAGCATGGGGATGGAAATCATTCATGGCAAAGTTGGAAGTGAAATTTACCATTGTTGAAAGAGTCCTTAAGATGTAGAAGGATGATTACAAGACACATGAATTAGTTGGGAAGCCATGTTTCTCGTGAGAAACAAATTGTAGTGTTTGAAGGCATGGTAGATTGGTAACCAAATTAAGGGAAGAAATCCTCAAGGAGGCATACTAGTCATAGTATACCATTCATCGAGGTGGAATGAAAATTTACTAGGATTTTAAAAGATACTTCTGTTGGATTGGCATGAAGAAGGATGTGAGAGAGAGCATGTGGAGAAATGCTTAATGTGTCAACAAGTCAAGATCAAGTAGATGCTGGTGAGACTATTACAATTCCTTGAGCTTCTTGAGTGAAAGTGAGATCATATCAACATGGACTTCTTTGTGTGTATGCATAGGATGTCAAGCTAGCCTGACATGATATGCGTGATAGTTGATTGGATAACAAAAATTAGCACACTTCATCACAATCCAAAAAAATTGGTCTTTTGATTGTTTGGAAGAGTTGTATATTCAAGTTATGAGGTTGCATGGGATATGACTAACTCACAAAGAAAAAAGGAAGTGACTTCGACAAAAAGAGAAGTGACTTGGACAAAAAGAAATGAAGAACCTTGGACCCATCATTCAAACATTTATTAATGAGTTCTATATCTCCCTGACCAAATCCACCCAGATTAGGATTATAATTTATGGTCAATCAAGCTTGATAGATTCACCATCTGAAACAAGAAGTTCTAGCCCTAAAGGTATAATAACAACCACTTGGTGTCCATCCGATGCGTCAACTATGGTTGTTTCATATCCCAGGGACAGCCAATTCACCTTGCAATTTTAGAGATGTACGCAAGAGTCTTTGGGGTCATCATTGAGCTTTACTATAGTCTTTCATCTTCAGGTGGATGTATAGTTCGAGAAGAGACTCAAACTCTGGAGGACATGCTGAGAGCATCTGCAATTGAATGGAAAGGGCACTGGGATGAGAGTTTACCATTGGTTGAGTTCGTATACAATAGCATTTTCCACTCAAGCACCAAAATGGCTCCATGAGACTCTGTACAAGAGACCCTGTAGTTCACCAACATGCTAATATGAAGTTCATGAGAACAAATTTGTGCAATCAGAATTGGTGAAACAAAGCATCAATAAGGCAAGACTCATTTGGAAGTAGCTCATTGTAGCTCTGAGAAGATGAAAAATCTATGCTGAAATTATGCGTAGAGACTTAGTGTTCAAGGTTGGGGACCATGTGTTTCTAAAAATCTCCCCAACCAAAGGAGTCATGAGGTTCAAAATGAAAGAAAAAATTAGTCATTGATTCATCAGTCCTTTTGATATTCTTGAAAGAGGGTGGTAATGTAATAACCCAAAAATTTATACTCATTTTGTCTTTTTTTAAAAGAAAGAAGAATTTTATTGTTCATGACAATCCAAAAGTACAATGGAGGTCCATATAGCTAAAACTCCACATTAATAACAAATCTACATGGGAATCCACTACAAAAAATAGCCAAAAAAAGAATCAAGAATAGAACATCTACATTTGATATTTGGAAGACCCAATCCATCCATACAAATAATCCCCCTAAAATTTAGAAAAGAACACTCTTGTGGAATAAAGAAAAAATAGTCAGAATACCTAGATGCTACAACATTCTTAGCCAAATAATCTACAACAGCATTCATCTTTCAAAAGCATGTGATAGATGAATGACTATAGTACTCATAGCACTCTTAATCTCCTCAATGATATGTTCCAAATACCATACATACTTTCCTCTTATCATATTCACCAAACCTTGACCATCTAATTCAATCAATACAGGGAAAAAATTAAATGTCCTCGTAAATCTAATTTGTTGCACAACAACCATGGGGTCTACAAACAATTTGTTGTTTAGACCATAAAACATATAAAAACTAAATTTTACAGCACCATTATGGTCAGGAATTATACCATCTCCTCCACTTAAACTTGTGTTTCCTATACAAGCTCCACTAATGTTCAATTTACATCATTCGAAATTGGAAGTTTTAAAAAATTGAGTTTGTCCACCTCATTCCAATTTAAGGCAGCCATCTTCTTAGAATTTTTTTATTAAAGATGACAATATGAATTTACATTAAAAATTTATAAAAACACTCTTTATAGGACTAGCATCATACACATCCATGCATCTTGCTTTTCACAAACACCACTATATAATAAATTGGAGATATTTAGTCATCGTAAAAAAGATATTTTTCCTACTTGTATAAGAAATCAAATGTCTTACTAATGATAGCAAAGTGAAGCCACTCAGAAATCTAATGCTAAATGCATTCAAGTAGTTCCACACCTCTCTACTAACATCACCATGATAGAGCAAATGGAATAAATCTTTCTCCTTATGATTGTTGTTGGAAACACGCATCTTAACTATAGAATCCACAAGAACCCTATTTATAGAGCAAGTATAGAGAAAATAGAGAGATTAGTGACATATGAGCATACCAAATGATGTAGGAAAGATCCCACAGACTAAAGTTATTCCTAATTACCTCCCAAGTTGTCTTTGTAGAAAAAACTCCACTAGGAGTAGGCAACAAGATCCAAGAATTATTATGAATTTTTAGATTATTCATAGTAGTAACATGCATACCCAACATCCTCATCCAAGGTTGACTACTATAATGAGTTCTCAAGGGATTCATTAATGTACCTGATCTTATATATTTTGACCACATAAATTCTGCCCAAATTCCATCTTTGACAAGAACCCGCCAGACTAGTTCAAAGCTAAATACCCCAACCACATCACAAAGCCTTCTAACTCCAAGACCCCCTATTGAATAGGTCTACAAATCCAATCCATAGATTACCAATGTCTCTTAGGACCAAAATTAGACTTAGCTCAAAGAAAATTCACAAAAAGCCTCACTGCTCTATACAAAACATATAAAGATGGATTTAAGGTGGACAATAAATAAGTAGGTGTGGAAGACAACCCATGCTTCACCAAAACCAACCCACCTACAAGGGATAATTTTAGGTCTAATTTTATCCACAATAGGCTAAAACATGGAAGAGCTAGGCCACCCCTTGAATAAAAGAACTCTAAGGTAAGAAATGGACAGGGACACATATCTGATAACCCTTACATACATGGATAATAGAGGATCTACTTGGAGAAGCTTTACTTGCAATAAACGCAACTCTTTTGCATGTTGATTCTCTAGCAAAAAAAATTCATACCTTGGTGGTAAATTTATAATAGAAGAAAGCATAGATTTCTAACCATTACAAAATATCATGGAGTCATCTACAAATAGAAAATGAGAAATGCTTTTGCATCTATGAATATGAAACTGGAGTCCAATATTTAAAAAATAAAAGTAAAAATTTGAGGGCCCTCTACGCAAAACCTCCTTCATCAAAATGAATAAAAGTAGTGATAGAGGATCCCCTGTCTCAAGCCTTGAAAAGATTTGAAAAACCTAGCTGGGCCGCCCTCACATAAGACAAAGAACCAACAATTCTCAATTAATTTTGTGACCATATAGATGCATAGAGTTGAGAACCCAAATTTCCTCAAAACAACATATAAAAGTTCTCATTCCCTACTATGAATCTTTTACCCATGTCCAATGTTAGAACCACATTATTTCATAGAGTCTTGCAATCAATATCATGGATCATTCATGTTCAATCAATATGCTATAAAAATACTTTTTCTTTTTGTAAAAGTAATTTGATGATGTGAAACTAAATTTGCAAGAATATTACCCATTCTATCAACAATGATTCTTGTAATAACTTTATAATGGAAATTTCACAAGCTAATTGTGAGGAGATAACTAACCTTGCATGGAATAAGGTCCTTCTCTATAATGTCCTAATACCCTTGGTAAAGTGAACCGCCAAAACCATTTGGACTAGGAGAACTATCTCGGTCCATATAAAAACCAATTTGCATGATTTCCTCAACTTTATGAATATTTGTGAGTTAAGAATTCTTATCATCTTGGATTAGATTTGGAATCACATCAACAATGTCATTAGGAGTATATCTTAATTTTGGATTTCTTTACAGAAATGGTTCACAAGCATATCTTTGATTCACCCTTATTAGTTAATCTGCCACCATCATCATCCACAAGGGTAAAGATAGAAATTTGTTGTCTCCTTTGCTTAACTTTGGAGTGAAAGAACTTATTATTTCTACCACCCAACTTAAGCCATTTAATATATGACTTTTGCCTCTGAAAATAGTCCTCATGAAGTAGATACGCACTTCAAGACGCATGAGCATTTAAGTAATTCAAATAATTAGAATCCAAGGATCAAAATCATATAAAAAAATCCATTTCCATCACCCATCCTCTTGTCACATCCTGGTTTTCTATAAACAATATTTGAAATTTTCTTTATTTTGAAAGTGAGTTATCAAAGGCATAATATATCCATGGATTTAAAAGCACCCATTTCGAACTAGATGTCACAAGAAAAATATTCTCACATAGATTAAAATAGGAAAAATTTTGCTAAATCAATTTCTTTGCCACAGAACCCACTAGTCACAACATGAAATACTATTAAAAACACACTTCCATTGATAGTCCAGAATATTTAAATTGTATCAAGTATCAATTATAAACTTACAATCCAAGACTATTAAATATAGTCTATTCCAAAATCCAACTTCTAACATAAGCAGATACTTCTTCACTCATATACATCAAAGTGCTATGTAAACTACGTGTCTATGATGGTGCCTCATCTCCTACTCTATGCCCCATCTATGTCTCTCTTGGAATGTTTGTAGGGGGTGAGCATAAAATGCTCACCTTGGAATAAAGCTAATACTACTAGTCCTCCAAAATTACAAGATAAACAATAGTATGGATGCACATGTAAACTAGTAATAAGCAGTACTAATCCATGTGCTAATCAAATTGATAAAAGATGTAATAGTCAGTCAACCTAATGAGTTCAGATTGAATTGGAGCATGTGTAATCAAATTTAGAGCATGCATAATTATGGCTATGCTTAAATTGAACATAACATCAAATCCAACACAATTAATATGATCCTCTGAAAAATCTAAAAAATTGTTAAATTACAAGCTCTAGATAAAAACCTTGATCGGTGAATTCCTTGATAAAAAGTACCATGTCCAAACCATTGGGACCCCTTAGAGGTTCCAACCAGGGAGTGTGGAGATGAGATGCTCTAATGAGGAAAATAATAAGTGTTTTTCAAATATGCTCACCAAAATCATGCAATACTTGTACTTACATATGATGTGACAATTTAGTCCAGTCAAGAGGGCATTGGCACACTTGTCCTACCAGTAGAGACCTCTATGTTGTCCAACGCTCTTGGATAGTCTAACTCTCTTAGAACATCAACAAATGCATCAAACAATGTCCAACACTCTTGGACCACCAATCACAGACTCGTATGCTCATATGTGCTACCATTACCTCAAGGTAACTACCATTGGCATATGTTTCCATGGACACCATGTGGTAGTGTGAACCAATCCCCATGGGTGGTTAACCTGCTATTGCTAGAGTAGTCCCCATGCTAACTACCCCTCCAAAAGCTCATCCCTAGCTAAAGCTCATAACTAAGCTGGTATTATTCACAATTAGAGGGTAGGGGCCAACTACAACCTCCAAGCATAGAACCTTAGGCCTTATAGTTGCACAAAGCAAGCATGCCACTAGGGAGCCCACACACTTAGTTTGTATACTGAGGGGTCCCTCCAAACAAATTGATCAAATCAAACTAGTAGGCTTTATAGCTATTTTGTGAGCTATTGCATCAAGGTCTACCTACTCAAGCCACCTTCAAGTGATTTTTTCCTCAAATCAAATCAAATACCTCATAAGACTTATAGCTATTTCATGAGTGCTTGGCTTAAAAACTCTGATTAAATTGGTAAATCACTTTCTAAGTCAAGTATACCTCAAAACATAGAAAGGTTTATATTTTACACCATCTCATGCATGAATGAGAAATCTTAAATAATTTGCAAGGTTTAGGGCTTTCCATACATAGTACCATGGTTCATGTGTCATGAAAATTTCAAAACCATCCTATAAGTAGTAGACTTACTACCATTTTCAACATGTTCGCTTATTTAACTTAAAGTCATAAGTAAGACTAAAAGAAAGCATGAAACCCAAATGTCACAAATTGCACCTATGTGTTGGAACATGTCAATTTCATGATTATTACTACTACTAGTAAGATTGCCTTTGTTAGTATGTGAATCTGCTTCGACATAGGTCGAATAGTTTCTTAGGTAAAAAGAGAAGAAAAGAAGAGCTAGTAGCATGCTATGGTTTTAAGTTGAATCAAGGGCAAGTAGTTTCTAGTTGGTTCGCTAGCATGCATTGGTGTGTCTTATCCATGCCACTTTCTAAGAGCACATTAGAGGTTACCAAAATGCTCAAGCTTATTACTAGGGATATGCATTGATTGGTTTAGAGTTTAAGGTAGTTTGATCAAAGTCCCTAGTCTTCCCTAGACTAAATCTTCTTGTGCCTTCACTCTAAGTTTGCATTCTAGTATGGTTGCTCCTCAAAGTGTTCCCCTTAACTTGAAGATGTTTAGTCATATGTATAATGACATTAGTTGTCCTCAATACTAACCTATCTCTATGTTTTTTCTCATGCTTTATGCTGATTATGTATTAGTCATAAATTTCTAAGTTTTTCTCATGGAATTGTACCATTCAAGAGGGGACATGTTATAGGCATCAATTTCCTACTTCAGTTGCAAAAATTGCAGTCCTTGACATCCCTAAGGTTTAAGTCTTTTGCATATGATCTCCTTAGGGAAATTAGCTTACCCCATTTTCACTTCATGCCTAATCACTCTAACATTCATGTCACCATATCCAAGTGTAAATAAAAATCATTCACCATTGCCTTTTTGCACTTCTATGGAACATTAATTTCCTATAGAAACCTATAGGAAAATTGCATTGATTTATCTCATAACTTCCCTTAGTTTTAACAAACAAGCATACATTCACCATAAAGTCCTTAATCATCCAACAACAAAATGGAAAAGAAAGACAATCTTCTCAAGCAATCTTTGGGCATCAATTTCTTATAAAAATTTACAAAAAATTGTGTCAAATTTTTGCTTCTTGTTCCTTGGAAAAACCTATCATACAAGCAATTTATGGATAGGAAACATCTTCACATCCATTTACATTCATATGGTTTGATGGCTTGAAAATTCAAAAATGAATACATGGCATTTAATTAAAGGTAAACCAAGTGGAATTTCAATAAAATCCAATAATAATATGGATAGTACAAAATTGAGATTCATAGATGAAAGCTGAGACTCACCTATAATCCAAAACTTAGAATTGCTAAGGCATAACAACATGCATACTGATTTGAATGGTCTTAATCATTCATCAATGAACATTTAGTAGGTGAATGGAGAAATCTGAAGTGGAATTTCAGACAAATTCCAAGCATAACCTATAGTGCATGAAAAGTTGAGATTCTTTGATAATCCAAAAATAGAATTTTCTAGGGAATAATATCATGTATAATGCTTTGATGGCTTGAATCATTTAACAATGAGCATATGGTAGCTAAATAAAGATAACCCAACTGAAATTTTAAATAAATCCCAAGCATAGTGATAAGTGTTCAATTTTGTATAAGAAGTACCCAATTAGCAATCCATCTGTTATGAATTATAAGCACTATTGTAGAGTTTTTCTATAATTTGATAACACATGCATTTCTAACCTAGTAAATCAAAAGTTTGATATTTGACCAGTTCAAAAGCTAATCCACAGTTAGTATGTGAATAATCATAATTTCTAGGATTTAATTAGGGTTCTCACTCTTTTGTAGGCATCGAAGAGATGACCCAGTGGCCATTATTGATCAAGACATGAATTGAGGATCAAGATCAAAAGAGGGAGCCAGGACTTAAATTTAAACATTCCAAAGCTCAAGGTTCAAGATAATCTTAAAGTAAGCAAGAAAGCAATGGGAAGATACAAAGGTGATTAATGAGCCCATGCAAAAAGCCATGCAATTCCATTACCTTTGCATTAGAATTGGAGCCATGCATGTAAGTTTCCTAAGCTATCGAGGAAAGTTAAGGAAGCTAAGCCATTCAAGTCTTGAAGCCGAGGGACTTAGCCACTCAAGACATCAAGCATTGAGTCATCAAAGTGAGCTACCAAGCCATAAGAACCATGCTACATTGAATCACATGATTAGAGAACTTTTAGAAGCAATTACCTTATGTTAAAATAGTGAATATTAGGACATGGTAAGATATGCATGCATAAGTGGATGAATCAAGAGAGAAAACATCTCCATTTTCCTTATCTTCCCCTCTCTTTCCTCCCTCTTTCCTCTTTCTTTCCTACCCCACCACATGATGCACTTAGAAAGGGAAGGAGTTCCATGCTACCTTTCTTGAAAAGTCATAGTTCTCCCCTTCTAATTCCATCCTTTTCACCTCTTTCCTTGTTTCATACTTCTACTTCAACTTTTTCTCATTTTCCTCCATCTTTCCACTCTCTTTTCATCCCTCCATGTGAGATACCTTAAGGGAAGGGATTCCACACCAAATCCCTTGAATGGCACATCTCCTCCTCCACTTAATTATCTTTAGAAAGTCCACCTTATCTCACTTTCAAAATCCATCTCTTTCAAGCTTCCACCCACATTCCTGGAGTCCTACCTACAATTCCTTTCCTAAATTAATAAAATCATATCTTTTTAGCGAAGACTTCATCCATAAATAGCAGCCAAACCTGATCTCCCATATAAGGAACTCCACACCCCATCCTAGGCTAGAATTCCACTCCTTGTTTTGCATGCTAGGGTTGGACACACTGCTCACTAGTTGCCTTTATTTGTTCTCCACACCTCTTTTTCACTTTGTTATTTGGATTTTTGTACTCTAAGTCCAGGTGAGTCCTTTTCTTTATTTTCCTTAATTATGTTGCTTGTTTATTGCTTCCTTTGTTGTTAGTTCCATACAAAATTCTTCTTTGGTTTCCTTTAACTCTTTCTTCCACTTTGTTTAATTTTAATGCTTAGTTCTTCAAGATTCAAACCTTTTGTGATACTCAAGAGAATAGTATCTTTAAATTTCCTTATTTCTCTTCATTTCTTACTTAGATCTAGGACCAGTTCTTGTTGAATTCTTTCCCATCTTCATGCTCTTATTCTCTTAATTTCTTTTTGGGTTTCACATGCATGATATCTAAGATTAGTTTGGAATTATTGGAGTGCATCTAAGCATTGATTTGGATCAAGTTATAATCATTGGAAAAGTGCACAATTTTTTGGTTTATTCATCTATGTACATGTAATGCCCGAGCAATATACGCTATTTTAACAAACATTGGACATCTTATAGGACATGAACTGTGTTAAATGTTTTACTAGAAAAATGGAATCCAACACCTCAAAGAATGCCGAAAACGGAGTTCGTATGAAGAAGTTACGGCCGTTTAAAGATTAGGGTATTTCTGTAATTTGAATTAAAAACAAAAAAGGCAGAAAACACAGGAGCCCGTTTTGATAATGGCACCCCATCATCTTCATGCTCTAGATTTCTCCAGAAACCCTAGTTTCCAGAGAAATCTATCACTGCCAATGGCGGCACCGCCATAGCAGGGCTATAAAAAGCCCTATCTCCCCCTCTCCAAAAAAACACAATTTTTTGGCCATTTTGAGACTGGGGTTTCCGAAAAAAATTGGAAACCCGTCTCAACCCAGCTCCCTGCATTTTTCGGCAATGGCCAGGCACAAGTTAGGCCGGCCATTCCCATCTCCCCATTTCCCCTCTCTTCTCTTTTCCAGCCTTGCACGACGTTGGGATTTTCCTCTTCATGAATTCTGGCGACGAAGGGTTTTCAAACGGAAAGAGGGATCCGCACCACCCGAAGGAGGGCATCCCCGGCTACCCAGGTAAGCCCCTCTTTCCATGTCTTTCCGTTTTGCTTCCCCTAGGCCAAATCCACGCCGGATCTGGTCCTTTGCCAGCCGATTTTTTTCGCCGAAGAAGACGAAGACCGATTCCAGCCGACCTTGAACGAACCAAGCGTCCCAGGGATGCCATACTCCATGTACGCCTGGGACAGGGTCCCTGGGATGGGTTCCAGGCATACGGCAGTGTGTACACTGTCCCTGGTGCAGCCTTCGGGTGCGCGTGCGACGTGGGGCACGGGTCCTGGCTCGACCAGGGTGCACAGGGTGCCCTGGGAGCTGAGACGCGCCATGCTACACCAAAGGTGCATCTGTGCAATGCCATCCAGGATGCACATCATAGCGCATCACTTGAGCATGCATGTGCATGTGCAAAACACCATCCCTAGCACGGCCTTTAGGCACGCACGCACGTGAGGCAATTGCGGTTCAACCAGGATACACGGGTGTCCTGGGAACTGGGACACGCGGACCTAATGAGACTATATAGTTAGGATCAGAAGACAATTTACAGAGTTAAACATTGACTAGTAAATCTACATCATAGAATCTAGCCTGACAATTAATTAGGCAAGGACCATGGACCCTAAAAGGCAGATCTAGTAATCTAATGTGTAAATAGATTGAAATTGATAAGGACTCCTTGTATCCATTAATACCTAGGAGTTTATAAATGAGACCCAGGTACAGGTTGAGTGATGAAGGACACGACTCCAGGAGACTTTGAGGTAGGTGCTCTATCGCTACTAGACTTTTAAAAAGAGCCATGATTGTTTTGAATGCATGTTTTAAGTATAAGTTATATGACTTGTTTAGCATGACTTAATTTTATTTAGCATGCATATGATAAATACATTATGCATAGATATGTTTCGCAAACAATTGCCTATATTGCATGATTTGTGAGCATTGAGTTCTTGAAAATTTGTATGTCCTTGAGGGTTACCAAAAGACGCTAGAGTGCCCAAAAGACGCTGGGTAGGCAGTTGTGAGGGACCTAAAGAGGACAGGTTTTGAATAAGAGGTTTTCGCTTGTTTGATCTTATATGATTTGGGCTAATAAGCTCGTGGGCGCTATGCCGAGAGGTTTGGGTTGGCCTCCAGCCTCTACCACTATTAGGTGGAATGGGTACCACGCCCAAAAAGGGCAATGTCCCTACGTCGACTGCATGTGGTACAGGGGGCTACCACTGGTGTCACAGCACTGGGTCGATGTGTCATATGCCCCGTGGAGGCTATGATTGAGTGTCCTCAGGTACCCGGGGACCACACAGCGGCGAGGTCGTGGGCATAGTTGGACCCTATGGTTTGAGGATTTACTTGCATTGCATATGGCATGACATGAGGTTGGTCAACCACACCAGATATCCATGAGTTGGATTCAGTTGAGCATCTTATGCATATCATTATGTTTATGATATATATATATGATACTTTCGACTTGGGCTATGCGATTCTTTAAGTCGTCAATATTCCGATTCGACAATGGTTTTTAATATCGATATTGAACAGGGTTGTTCAAACATGCACATGTTTTAAAGAGCATATGATTTTAAATATAGCATGCATTGTAAAACTAGTAGTGATAGACCCCTACTGAGTATAGTATATACTCACCCTATCCTTAACATTTTTCAGGATAGTTCCATCCACGAGTAGAGGGCACCTATGTTAGTGCTACGAGCAAGAAAAATCAAAACGAGACAATTATACATGTAAGTAAACACTCTACCCTTTGGACATGTACTTGTATTTATTTACAGTTGGGCTGTGAGCTGTGACTGGATAGACTTGGAAAAAAAAAACATTTATGATTTCTGAAGTTTTTCAAACACTACTTTGATTGTTGAGAAAGCAAATGACACTCGGGGTTTTCAAAATGAGTTTAAAACAAAAGATTTTCCGCTGCATTGCATGGTTTTTATAAAATGGTTTTCAAATAAGGATGCATCCCGCCTTAGGAAATTTAGATCTTGCATTTAAAATGCATGGGAAAATCCGGGTCGTCACAGTTGGTATCAGAGCCTAGGTTTTATCCTTTCACAACCAATCCAGCATGTCCAAGTGTCATAAACAATAGAGAAAATCAACAAGAAGTAGTATAAATAGGAGTAGTAGAGATGACTACTTCTATTTGAAGATTACAATATTAATGCTCAAGGCAGTTCACCATAAATAAATATGTGAAACACAGCTTGGTTTAACAAATAATTAGGTAGAGGATAGTGCAACCCTTATCCAAAATCTAGTCTAAGATGACTTAAGGATTAAGGATTGTTGTGCAGTGGTGCAAATATGAAAACTCATATATGGAGCATATTATGATAAGAATGATGAATAAAGATGTCAATGAACTTGCTAGTAGATAGTTCTAACCTATAATAGATTAATCTCACCAAAGATGAGAACATCGAGAAACCTAGATGGCTATCTTACCTTCATAAAGAATATTAGAATATGAGTACACTATAACAAGGATATGATATAAGTATGATAGGGGATGTAAAAGACAGACTTTAAGAAGATGTTGATGATAATCTAAGAGGGATGAGAATGCAAGATGATATTAGGAGATAACTGTGACTCGTACTAGATCACAAAGGTATGGATCCTGAAGGACTTAGCTCAATTTCGGATACCTTAATTGGAGTCTTATGAAGAATAAAGTGCTATCGAATAATAACTACCTGAGTATTATGGAGCAAATCAGAAGATGTATACAGATGATAGGGAAACAAATTCAACCAAGTTATAAAAAAAAAATTTTTGATAATAATATATTGATCCTAACATGAACTTGTAAGAGAAGTATAGCATGACCAAAACGTCAATGCCGTTATTGTATGAATTTTATTGAGGCTATAGGCAATTAAGGATTTCAATGATATTAATATAGTTTACCATTTCTGAGAAGCATTCAGTTTATCATATTTGTTAAGTAAAGGAGTAGATGTAGTATCGATTATATGCAAACAAAGCACATGAAGACATTGATCTAGGTAGACAAAAATGAGGATTTTGAAGAAAAGAAAGAAAGAGATACAGATGTAACTACCAGTATTCGATGAATATTGAATATTCAAAAGAAGGAGATCATGACTATATGAAGATACATACAAATCTTTCATCTTGAATCGAGTGGGGAGATAAACCAATCAACTTCGAAGGAATGATGATAGATGAGTTGGTAATCTTATTGTAAAAGAGTATAAAAGAATGAAAGCATATGGGGTTTAAGACTTTGAGTAGAGTATCGAATTTCAGGAAATTATGCGACAAGAAATTTTCGAAGAGGAATGGTGACCAACTAGAAATTAAATGCTACAAATGGTTTGATATCAATTATTACAATTAGATTCTTATCGGATCCACTAGCTTATGGGGAACACCAATGGATATAATCCATAAAAAGGAAAATTTGGTGATATCCCACCTTGCCAATAAAATATATTGAAAAAGGAATTAAGCCGGGACAGTGACTTGCCGATTTAGCAAGTAGGGTACCATCAAGGATCAAAATGGAGGTCTTACTATTATAGATTGGAATACCAAAAATCTTAAGACCATTATTTAGTCATTACCTTTAGAGTACTGTTGACTAAATAAAGGTATCCCACCCTAATTAAATACTCAAAGGGATATTATAAGTATTTGAACAAGAGTTTTACCTAAAAGAAGTTACTCGTGAGGGTATGAGGTCAGTTGATTAGGCCACATCATGGAGGAGCTACAAGTACAATAAATACAGTAACAACTGAGACAGAAGCAAAAATAAGGAGCGATCTCCACCAGTGAGACAGATTTTTCCAAACCTGAATAGATACCATGACAAACCATAGAAATTACTTTGAGTCTGAAAAATACTGCTCACTTGGATTGAAAAGAAAGGTAGATAAGTACCAATCACTTTAGAGACCCTTGAGCTTATGACAAAGATATATCTGGAAAGAGATCAAAAGGTAATCAAATAAAGTCTTTCTATGTGTCTACGAAAATGTTCTATGCTTACCTGAGTGTTTTTCAAATTTGATGATTTAATAGCTTCAGCATAACTTGATGTAGTAGTTATTGAACGAGAACTGCTATTATAAGCTAAGTATGAGGAGGCACTTGAAGGGTAAAATTTGAGGAATTGAGAAGATCACTACTTATGAGGATACCTCCTGACAATACAGACTACATGGTTGACGATAAAGCCTTGATAAAAGATTAAACAATATATTGACATAGGGGATGAAAGGAGAAAAGGTGAGATGGCTAGCACACTATAAGGTGAAGATTTAATGTTACATTGCCTTTAGATAAAAAATAGTTGTTATGTGCATATACCAAGTACAAAAATCAATTGAAGGAATTTCCTAAGGACTAACCCTACTGGATTGAGTATAGAACTTTTGGACTGAAAGGTTACTAAGAAAATCATCAAGCAAAGAAAGGACAAAGAGGATGATGACAAAGGATTCAACCATGACCTAGTAAGGGTACTCGGTTATGAATAAGAGACTTTTTGCTTTGCATAAATGGGAACATTATTGAAAATCCTAATGACAAATTGATGTGAATAGTGAGATAGGCCTCTAGACGAGAACATTTGACCCATGATGATGAATCGACTTGAGTTTGGATAAAATCTTCACAGAGGGAAGCGTTTAATGAATTCAATAATTATGAAACTTGATGTACAGTTCAGATCTCAGATTGTATTATTGATAGAGGATGTTACTTGAATTGTTTCATAGGTTTATTTTGAATATAATATGGGTTGAGGACACAAGTTATAGTAGAAAAGTGACAGACAGTTGAAATTCGAAGTTAATCAAGGGTTTGGCTGTAGTGCACATGATACCATGTCAGTGATTGAAGTATCTTAGGGACAAATATAAAAGATAAGAAGCAAAGTTAAACACAATAGAAAGAAGGTAATTTTTTGAACTCTTACTAGTGACATATAACCAACCATTAGAAGGAGATGTGGATGATGAAGAGATCACTAGATGAAAGACAAGAAGAAAAAGGATTATCCTATGATATTCAAAATGAAATAGGAGAAATAAGATCATATGATCTCAAAGAAGTATGGAGTAATTTATACATGAATAAAGAAGCATGATCCTATGAGGAGACTATCCTATACATGATGAGAAAAGTATAGGCATCTAAGGATTTCGAGATAGATGAATTACAGCTAGAAACTGGTATTGTTAAACTGGCACGTATGGAAGTATGCATCAAAGTACGCAGCAAAAGCGGCCCTTAGAGGTAAGACCTTGTAGAAGGAACAGTAAAAATGGTAAATTGTGGTTGAGCCTAAATTTGATTCCTAAGGGGAGAATGCATTCACCAAGAAGTTATTTAAGAGACAAAATACCTTGGAAATGATAATTTATGGAATTTCGAAGACGAAATTCTTTTAAGGGGGTAATAATGTAATGCCCAAGCAATTTATGCTATTTAAACAAACATTGGACATCTTATAGGACATAAACTGTGTTAAATGTTTCACTTTATTTAAAATAGTAAACAAAGAATTTTTTGAGAAAACTTGGTACCATTAGATTCTACTCGAAAAATGGAATCCAACGTCTCAAAGAACACAGAAAACGGAGTTCGTATGAAGAAGTTACGGCCGTTTAAAGATTAGGGGTATTTTTGTAATTTGAATTAAAAATGAAAAAGGCAGAAAACACAGGGGGCCATTTTGATAACGGCACCCCATCATCTTCTTCCTCTAGATTTCTCCAGAAACCCTAGTTTCCAAAGAAATCTGCCACCGCCAATGGCGGTATCGCCATTGGCAGCACCGCCACACCAGGGCTATAAAAAGCCCTATCTCCCCCTCTCCAAAAGAACACAATTTTTTGGCCATTTTAAGACTGGGGTTTCCGGCAAAAATTGAAAACCTGTCTCAACCCAGCCCCCTGCATTTTCCAGCAACGACCAGGCCTGAGTCAGGCCAGCCATTCCCTTCTCCCCACTTCCCCTCTCTTCTCTTTTCCGGCCTTGCACGACGTTGGGATTTTCCTCTTCATGAGTTCTGGCGACGAAGGGTTTTCAGATGGAAAGAGGGAGCCGCACCACGCGAAGGAGGGCGTCCCCAGCTACCCAGGTAAGCCCCTCCTTCCTTGTCTTTTAGTTTTGCTTCCCCCAGGCCAGATCCATGCCAGATCTGGTCCTTTCCCAGCCGATTTTTCCAGCTAGAGAAGACGAAGACCGGTTCCAAACAGCCTTGAACAAACTAGGCATCCCAGGGATGCCATACTCCACGTGTGCCTAGGATAGGGTCCCTGGGATGGGTTCTAGACATACAACATTGCGTACACTATCCCTGGTGCGGCCTACGGGTAGGCCCGCGACATGGGGCACAGGTCCTGGCTCGACCAGGGTGCACGGGGTGCCCTGGGAGCTGAGATGCGCCATGCTCCACCAAAGGTGCATCTGTGCAATGCCATCCAAGATATGCATCATAGAGCGTCGCTTGAGCATGCATGTGCGCGTGCAAAACGCGGTCCTTGGCACGGCCTTTGGGCGCGCATGCACGTGAGGTGGTCGCGGTTCAACCAAGATACACGGGTGTCCTGGGAACTGAGACACGTGGACCTAATGAGACTATATAGTTAGGATCAGAAGACAATTTACAAAGCTAACCATTGACTAGTAAATCTACATCATAGGATCTAGCCTGACAATTAATTAGGCAAGGACCATGGACCCTAAAAGGCAGATCTAACAATCTAATGTCTAAAAAGATTGAAACTGATAAGGACTCCTTGTATCCATTCATACCCAGGAGTTTATAAATGAGACCCAGGGACAGCTTAAGTGATGAAGGACGCGACTCCAGGAGACTTTGAGGTAGGTGCTCTATCACTCCTAAACTTTTAAAAAGAGCCATGATTGTTTTGAATGCATGTTTTAAGTATAAGTTATATGACTTGTTTAGCATGACTTAATTTTATTCAGCATGCAAATGATAAATACATTATGCATAGATATGTTTCGCAAACAATTGCATATATTGCATGATTTGTGAGCATTGAGTTCTTGAAAATTTGCATGTCCTTGAGGGTTACCAAAAGACGTTGGAGTGCCCAAAAGACACTGGGTAAGCAGTTGTGAGGGACCTAAAGAGGACAGGTTTTGAAAAAGAGGTTTTCGCTTGTTTGATCTTATATGATTTGGGCTAATAAGCTCGTGGGTGCTATGCCGAGAGGTTTGGGTTGGCCTCTAGCCTCTACCACTATTTAGGTGGAATGGTTACCACGCCCAAAAAGGGTAATGTCCCTACGTCGACTGCATGTGGTACAGGGGGCTACCACAGGTGTCACGGCACTGGGTCGAAGTGTCATATATCCTGTGGAGGCATATGAACCTGTGTCCTCAGGTACCCGGGGACCACACGACGGCGAGGTCGTGGGCATAGTTGGACCCTATGGTTTGAGGATTTATTTGCATTGCATATGGCATGACATGGGGTTGGTCGACCATACGAGATATCCATGAGTTGGATTCAATTGAGCATATTATGAATATCATTATGTTTATGATATATATATGATACTTTCGACTTGGATTATGCGATTCTTTAGTTGTCAGTATTCCGATTCGACAGTGGTTTGTAATATCGATATTGAACATGGTTGTTCGAACATGCACATGGTTTAAAGAGCACATGATTTTAAACATAGCATGCATTGCAAAACTAGTAGTGATAAACTCCTACTGAGTATAGTATATACTCACCCTATCCTTAAGATTTTTTAAGATAGTTCTACTCACAAATAGAAGATGTCTCAGGAGATATTAGTGCTACAAGCAAGTGAATAAACAAAGGAGACAACTATACATGTGAGTAAACTCTCTACCCATTGGACATGTATTTGTATTTATTTACAGTTGGGCTGTGTGTTGTGATTGGATAGACCTGGGGAAAACATTTATGATTTCTAAAGTTTTTCAAAAACTACTTTGGTTGTTGTGAAAGCAAATGACACTCGGGGTTTTCAAATTGAATTTCAAATAAAAGATTTTTCTGCTGCATTGCATTGTTTTTCAAATAGGGATCCCGCCTTAGGAATTTAGATTTTTCATTTAAAAATGCATGAGAAAACCTAGGTCATCACAGTTGGTATCAGAGTCCCGGTTTTATCCATTCACAGCCAATCCAGCATGTCCAAGGGTCATGGACAATAGAGAAAATCAAGAAGAAGTAGTATAAAAAGGAGTAGTAGAGATGACTACTTCTATTTGAGGTTTACAATATTAATGCTCAAGGCAGGTCACCATAAATAAATAGGTGAAACACAGCTTGGTTTAACAAATAATTAAGCAGAGGATAATGCAACCCTTATCCAAAATCTAGTATAAGACGACTTAAGGATTAAGGATTGTTGTGTGGTGCAAATATAAAAACCCATATATGGATCATATTATGAGAATGATGAATGAGGATGTTAGTGAACTTGTTAAGTAGATAGTTCTGACCTGTAATAGATTAATCTCACTAAAGATGAGAACATTGAAAAACCTAGATGGCTATCTTACCATCATAAAGAATATCAGAATATGAGCACACTATCACAAGGCATATGATATGAGTATGATAAGGGATGTAAAAGACAAACTTTGAGAAGATGTTGATGATAAGCTAAGAGGGATGAAAATGCAAGATGATATTAGGAGATAACTGTGACTCGTGCTAGATCACAAAGGCATGGATCCTGAAGGACTTAGCTCAATTTTTAATAACTTCATTGGAGTCTTATGAAGAGTGAAGTGCTATCGAATAATAACTACCAGAGTATTATGGGGCAAATCAGAAGATGTATACAAGTGACATATTATATGATAAAGAGAAACATAACACGAATATGATAGCGAAATGAATTTGACCGAGTTATCAAAAGATTTTGATGGTAATACTAAGGATGATTATAGATCGATCCTAACATGAACTTGTAAGAGAAGTATAGCATGATCAAAACATCAATGTCATTATTAAGACATTGTATGAATTTTATTGAGGCTATAGGCAATTAAGGATTTCGATGATATTAGAAAACTTCAACATTTCCTAGAAGTATTAAGTTTCTCTTGACTACCATGTAGATCAAATATATGAAAACCACTTAAATGAAAGCATTGATCTAGGAAGACAAAAATGAGGATTTTGAAGAAAAGAGAGAAAGAGATAGAGATGTAACTACCAGTATTCAATGAATATTGAATATTCAAAAGAAGAAGATCATGACTTTATGGAGATACATACAATTCTATCATCTTGAATCCCATAGGAAGGTAGATCAAACAAATGCAAAGAAATGATGATAGATGAGTTGGTGATCTTATTGTAAAAAGAGTATAAAAGAGAGAAAGCATATGTGGTTTAAGACTTTGAGTAGAGTATCGAATTTCAGGAGATTATGCGACAAGAAATTTTCGAAGAATAATGGTGACCAACTAGAAATTAAATTCTATAAATGGTTTGATATCAATTAGATTCTTATCGGATCCATTAGCTTATGGGGAACACCAATGGATATAATCCATAAAAAGAAAAATTTGGTGATGTCACACCTTACCAATAAAATATATTGAAAAAGGAATTAAGCCGGGACAGTGACCTGTCCATTTAGCAAGAAGGGTACCATCAAGGATCAAATTGAGGTCTTACTATCATAGATTGGAAGAGCAAATATCTTAAAACCATTATTTAGTCATTACCTTTAGAGTACTATTGACTAAATAAAGGTATCCCACCCTAATTAATCAAGTATGTTAGTATCTATAAGTTAGTAGTTGAAGTTATATACTCAGAAGAATATTATAAGTATTTAGACATGAGTTTTCCTTGAAATAAGTACTTGTTACACTAAGTCAACTGAGGGTATGAAGTCAGTTGATTAGGCCACATCATGGGGTTGATTAGCCCACATTATGAAGGAGCTATGAGTACGATGAGGACAGTAGCAACTAAGATAAGAAGTGATCTAAACCAATGTGAAATATTTTTCAAACCTTAATAGCTACCATGACAAGGTGTAGAAATTACTTTGGGTCTGAAAGATGCTGTTGACTTGGATTGAAAAGAATGGCAAATAAGGATTGATCACTTTAGAAGCCCTTGAGCTTATGACATAGATATATCTGGAAAGAGATCAATAGGTAATCAAATAAAGTCTTTCTATATGTCTACGAAAATGTTCCCTGCTTACTTGAGTGTTTTTCAAAATTTGATGTTTTAACAGCTTCAGCATAACTTGATGTAGTAGTTATGGAACGAGAACTGCTATTATAAGCTAAGTATGAGGAGGCACTTGAAGGATAAAATTTGAGGAATTGAGAAAATCACTACTTATGAGGATACCTCCTGACAATACAGACTGCATGGTTGACGATAAAGCCTTAATAAAAGATTGAACAATATATTGATATAGGGAATGGAAGGAGAAAAATTGAGGTGGCTAGCAGATTATAAGGTGAAGATGTGATGTTACGTGCCTTTAAACAAAAAGTTAATTGTTATGTGCATATACCAAGTACGAAAAATAACCCTACTGGATTGAGTGTAGAACTTTTGGACTAAAAGGTTACAGAGGAAACCAGCAAAGAAAGACAAAGAGGATGATGCCAAAGGATTCAACCACGACCTAGTAAGGGTACTCGGTTATGAATAAGAGACTTTTTGCTTTGCATAAATGGGAACATTATTAAAAATCCTAATGACAAATTGATGTGAATAGTGAGATAGGCCTCTGGACGAGGACATTTGACCCATGATGATGAATCGACATGAGTTTGGATAAAATCTTCACGGAAAAAGGCGTTTAATGAATTCAATAATTATGAAAATGGATATAGAGTTAGGACATTTTACTTTCAGTATATGATAAGGTCCTCGATGGGAGAAGCTACTAATTAGCTTTCATGATCTTATTTTGAATGTAACCTTGGTCAAGGAAATCAAGTCACATATGGAAAACGACGGACAGTTGAAATTCAAAGTACAGTAAGAGTTTGGCTGTAGAGCACATGATACCATGTCAGTTATTGAAGTATCTTGGGGACAAATATAAAAGATAAGAAGCAAAGCTAGACACAATAGAAAGAAGGTAACTTTTTTGGAGTTGTGGATGATGAAAGAGATCACTAGATGAAAAAGGGATTAGCCTATGATATTCAAAAAGGACTATGAGAAATAAGATAATATGATCTTGAAAGAAGTATGGAGTAATTTATACATGAATAAAGAAGCATGATCCTATGAGGAGACTATCCTATACATAATGAGAAAAGTATAGGCATCTAAGGATTTCGAGATAGATGAATTACAGCTAGAAACTGGTGTTGGTAAACTGACACGTATGGGAGTATGCATCAGAGTACGTAGCAAAAGCAGCCCATATAGGTAAGGCCTTGTAGAAGGAACAATAAAAATGATAAATTGAGGTTGAGCCTGGATTTGATTCCTAAGGGGGAAATGCATTCACCAAGAAGTTATCTAAGAAACAAAATACCTTGATAATTTATGGAATTTCGAGGAAGAAATTCTTTTAAGGGGGTAATAATGTAACGCCCGAGCAATTTACGCCAGTTTTTAACAAAAATTGGACATTTTATGGGAAATAAACTGAGTTAAATGTTTTACTATATTTAAAATAGTAAATGAAGGAATTTGTGAGGAAACTTATTACCATTAGATTCTACTCCAAAAAATGGAATCCAATGCCTCAAAAATCACCCAAAACGGAGTTCATATGAAGAAGTTACGGCTGTTTAAAGATCAGGGCAGTTCTGGAATTTAAACAAAAAAACAAAAAACACAGGGGGCCATTTTGATAACGGCACCCCCTGTCGTCTTCAACCACTAGACCCCTCCAGAAACTCCGTTTCTTAGAGGATTCTACCACCGCCATTGGCAGCACCGCCAGACCACGGCTATAAAAAGCCCTTTTCCCCTCCTCCTCAGCCGTCCCTTTATCCTCCATTTTCTCTGACGGTTCAAGAGGGATTCTGGTAGCTAGGGTTTCTGTTATGACCCGGGTTTTCTCATGCATTTTTAAATGAAATATCTAATTTCCTAAGGCGGGATGCATCCTTATTTGAAAACCATTTTCTAAAAACCATGCAATGCGGCGGAAAATCTTTATTTTTAAACTCATTTTTGAAAACCCCCGAGTGTCATTTGCCTTCACAACAACCAAAGTACTTTTTGAAAAAATTTAGAAATCATAAATGTTTTTCCCTAGGTCTATCCAGTCACAGCACACAGCCCAATTATAAATAAATACAAATACATGTCCAAAGGGTAGAGAGTTTACTCACAAGTATAGTTGTCTCCTTTGTTTATGCACTTGCTCGTAGCACTAATATCTCCTGAGGCGTCTTCTATTTGTAAGTGGAACTATCCTGAAAAATGTTAAGGATAGGATGAGTATATACTATACTCAGTAGGAGTCTATCACTACTAGTTTTGCAATGCATGCTATGTTTAAAATCATATGCTCTTAAAAAAATGTGCATGTTCGAACAATCACGTTCAATATCGATATTAAAAACCATTGTCGAATTGAAATACTGAGGTATTAAAGAATAGCATAATCCAAGTCAAAAGTATCATATATCATAAACATAATGATATGCATAAGATGCTCAACTGAATCCAACTCATGGATATCTGGTATGGTATGGTTGACCAACCTCATGTCATGCCATATGCAATGCAAGTAAATCCACGAAACCATAGGGCCCAAACTATGCCTACAACCTCGCCGCCGTGTGGTCCCCGGGTACCTGAGGACACAGCATCATAACCTCCATGGGGCATATGACACATCGACCCAGTGCCGTGACACCAGTGGTAGCCCCCTGTACCACATGCAGTCGACATAGGGACATGCCCTTTTTAGGCATGGTACCCATTCCACCTAGTAGTGGTAGAGGCTGAGTGGCCAACCCAGACCCCTCGGCATAGCGCCCACATGCTTAACTAGCCCAAATCATATAAGATCAAACAAGCGAAAAACCTCTTTTTAAAACCTGTCCTCTTTGGGTCCCTCAAAACTGCTTGGCCCTCACAACTGCCTACCCAGTATCTTTTGGGTACTCCAACGTCTTTTGGTAACCCTCAAGGACATGCAATTTTTCAAGAACTCAATGCTCACAAATCATGCGATATATGCAATTATTTGCAAAACATGGCTATTCATAATGTATTTATCATATGCATGCTGAATTCATTTATATGCTAAACAAGTCATAATATAAGTCATGCTAAATAAGTCATATACGTATACTTAAAACATGCAGTCTCAAAACAATCATGGCTCTTTTTAAAAGTCTAGTAGCGATAGAGCACCTACCTCAAAGTCTCCTGGGTCACATCCTTTATCACTTTAAACTGTCCGTGGATCTCATTTATAATCTCTTGGGTATGAATGGATACAAGGAGTCCTTATTAGTTTCATTCTATTTAGATCGCTAGATCTGCCTATTGGGTCCATGGTCCTTGCCTAATTCATTTGTCAGGCTAGATCCTATGGTGTGGATCTACTTTCCAATAGTTAAACTCTGTAATTTATCCTCTAATCCTAACTTTATAGTCTTATTAGATCTGCGTGTCCCAGTTCCCAGGACACCCATGCATCATGGTTGAACTGCAACCACCTCACGTGCATGCACGCCTAAAGGCCATGCCAGGGACCGCGTTTCGCACGCGCACATGCATGCTCAAGTGACGCATTATGATGCGCATCATCGCACGGACGCACCTTGTAGCATGGCGCGTCTCAGCTCCCAGGAAACCCCGTGCACCCTGGTCGAGCCAGGACCAGTGCCCCATGTCGTGCGCGTACCTGAAGGCCGCACCTGGAACAGTGTACGCACTGTCATACACCTAGAACCCGTCCCTGGGACCCTGTCCCAAGCACACATGGAGCAAGGCGTCCCTGGGATGCCTGGCTCATGCAAGGTCGTCTGAGCCAATTTGGGGACATTTTTCGGCCAGGAAATCCGGTTGGAAAAAGTCTGAGAATGCTAAATCTAGCATGGATCTAGCCTGAAAGGGGAAGAACCAAGAGAGAGAGAGAAGAACAAGCTTACCTGGGCAGCTTGGGAACGCCCATTGCCGGTGGTGGAACCCCATTTCCGTCTGAAACCCCATCTTGCTGGAATTCTGTGTTTGTCCAAACCCACGAAGGGGAAAACTCCAATGTCAGACCGGAACAAGAGGAGAGAGGGGAATGGAAGAATGGCCGGCCTGACTAGGGCCTGGCCGTTGCCGAAAATTGTAGGGAACTGGGTTTCCGTTTCTAGCCGAAAACCCCAGCCCGAATGACTGGAAACCACGTTTTTGGAAAGTGGGAGATGGGGTTTTTATAGATGGGAGAAGGCGGTGCCCCTCAATGGCGGTGCTGCCCTTTTCCCTAGCGTTTTCTGGAGAAATCATGAAAAATGGGTTTCTGGAGGGGTTTAGAGGTTGAAGACGACAAGGGGTGTCGTTATCAAAATGGCCCCCTAAATTTTTCATCCTTTTTTATTTTTTCGTTTTTCTGTTTAATTTATAGAAATACCCATGATCTTTAAATGGCTATAACTTCTTCATACAAACTCCGTTTTGGGTGATTTTTGAGGCGTTGGATTCCATTTTTCAAGTAGAATCTAATGGTACTTTTCCTTACAAATTCCTTCATTTACTATTTTAAATAAAATCAAATATTCAACATAGTCCATTTCCCATAAAATGTCCAATTTTTGTTAAAAATAGTGTAAATTGCTCGGGCATTACATTATTACCCCCTTAAAAGAATTTCATCCTTGAAATTCCATAAATTATCATCTTCAAGGTATTTTGTCTCTTTGATATCTTCTTGGTGAATGCATTCTCCCCTTAGGAATCCAATTTAGGCTCAACCTCAATTTATCATTTTTATTGTTCCTCTTACAAGGCCTTACCTATAAGGGCTGCTTTCGCTGCGTACTCTGATGCATACTCTCATACGTGCCAGTTTAAGAATACCGATTTCTAGCTGTAACTCATCTTTCTCAAAATCCTTGGATGCCCATCCTTTTCTCATCATGTATAGGATAGTCTCCTCGTAGGATCATGCTTCTTTATTCATGTATAAATTACTCCATACTTCTTTGAGATCATATGATCTTATTTTTCACTGTCCTTTTTGAATATCATAGGATGATCCCTTTTTCTTCTTGTGTTTCATCTAGTGATCTCTTCATCATCCATATCTCCTTCTAATGGTTGGTTACATGTCATTAGTAAGAGTCCAAAAATTACCTTCTTTCTATTGTGTCTAACTTTGCTTCTTACCTTTTATATTTGTCTCCAAGACATTTCAATAACTAATATGGTATCATGTGCTCTAACGCCAAACTCTTACTTAACTTTGAATTTCAACTGTGTATCGTTTTTCACATGTGACTTGATTTCCTTGACCAAGGTTTCATTAAAAATAAGATCATAAAAGCCAATTAGTAGCATCTTCCATCGAGGACCTTATCATATACTGAAAGTAAAATGTCCTAACTCCATATCCAGTTTCATACTTATTGAATTCATTAAACGCTTTCCTCATGTCAAATGTTAATGGTTGATTTTTCATTATGGGTCAAATGTTCTCGTCCAGAGGCTTTATCTCACTATTCACATCAATTTGTCATTAGGATTTCCAATAATGTTCCCATTTAGGCAAACCAAAAAGTCTCTTATTCATAACCGAGTACTCTTACTAGGTCATGGTTGAATCCTTTGTCATCATCCTCTTTGTCCTTTGTTTGATGGTTTTCTTCATAACCTTTCAGTCCAAAAGTTCTATACTCAATCCAGTAGGGTTAGTCCTTAGGAAATTCCTTAAATTGATTTTTCATACTTGGTATATGCTCATAACAACTAACTTTTTGTCTAAAGGCAACGTAACATCAAATCTTCACCTTATAGTGTGCTAGCCATCTCACCTTTTCTCCTTCCATCCCCCACGTCAATATATTGTGCAATCTTTTATCAAGGCTTTATTGTCAATCATACAGTCTATATTGTTAGGAGGTATCCTCATAAGTAGTGATTTTCTCAATTCCTCAAAGTTTATCCTTCAAGTGCCTCCTCATACTTAACTTATAATAGTAGTTCTCGTTCAATAACTACTACATCAAGTTATGCTGAAGCTATTAAATCATCAAATTTGAAAATCACTCAGGTAAGCATGGAACATTTTAGTAGACATATAGAAAGACTTTATTTGATTACCTATTGATCTCTTTCCAGATATATCTTTGTCATAAGCTCAGGGGTCTCCAAATTGACAAGTACTTATCTACCTTTCTTTTCAATCCAAGTCAACAGCATCTTTCAGACCCACAGTGATTTCTATGGTTTGTCATGGTATCTAGTCAGGTTTGGAAAAATCTGTCTCCCTGGTGGAGATCACTCCTTATTTTTGCTTCTATCTCAATTGTTACTATATTTATTGTACTTGTAGCTCCTCCATGATGTTGCCTAATCAACTTACCTCATACCCTCAAATGACTTAGTCTAACAAGTAACTTCTTTCAAGGAAAACTCAAGTCTAAGGACTTATAACATCCCTCTGAGTATATAACTTCGACTACTAACTCATAGATACTAACGTACTTGATTAATTAGGGTGGGACACCTTTATTTAGTCAATAATGGTCTTAAGATATTTGGTCTTCCAATTTATGATAGCAAGACCTTCATTTGATCCTTGATGTTACCCTACTTGCTAAATGGACAGTCACTGTCCTGGCTTAATTCCTTTTTCAATATACTTTGTTGGCAAGGTGGGAAATCACCAAATTTTCCTTTTTATGGACTATATCCATTGGTGTTCCTCATAAGCTAATGGATCTGATAAGAATCTAATTGATATCAAACCATTTATAGAAGTTTAACTTCTAGTTGGTCGCCATTCTTCTTTGAAAATTTCTTGTCACATAATCTCCTGAAATTCGATACTCTACTCAAAGTCTTAAACCCTATATGCTTTCTCTCTATTATATGTATTTACAATAACATCATTGCCAACTCAACTATTATTATTCCTTTGAAGTTGATTGGTTTATCTTCCCACTCGATTCAAGATAAAGTCATGATCTTCTTCTTTTGAATATTCAATATTCATTGAATATTGGTAATTACATCCATATCTCTTTCTCTCTTTTCTTCAAAATCCTCACTTTTGTCTTCCTAGATCAATGTCTTCATGTGCTTTGTTGCATATAATCGATACTTCATCTCTTCCTTTACGTAACATATATGATAAACTGAATGCTTCTCAGAAATTCTAAATTGTCTTAAGATCATTGAAATCCTCAATTGCCTATAGCCTCAATAAAATTCATACATTGTCTTAATAATGGCATTGACGTTTTGGTCATGCTATACTTTTCTTACAAGTTCATGTTAGGAGCAATCTATTATCATCCCTAGTGTTATCATCAAAATCTTTTGATAACTCGGTCGAATTCATTTCCTTATCATATTCGTGTTATGTTTCTCTTAATCACATGATAGGTCACTTGTATACATCTTCTGATTTGCTCCATAATACTCAGGTAGTTATTATTCGATAGCACTTCACTCTTCATAAGACTCCAATTAAGATATCCAAAATTGAGCTAAGTCCTTCAAGATCCATACCTTTGTGACCTAGTTCGAGTCACAATCATCTCCTAATATCATCTTACATTCTCATCCCTCTTAGATTATCATCCAAATTCTTCTCAAAGTCTATCTTTTACATCCCCTATCATACTCATATCATATCCTTGTGATAGTGTACTCATATTCTGATATTCTTTATGATGGTAAGATAGCCATCTAGGTCTTTTGATTTTTCTCACCTTTGATAAGATTACTTTATTGCAGCTCAGAACTATCTACTAACAAGTTCACTAGCATACTCCTTTAGCATCATCATAATATGATCCATATATGAGTTTTCATATTTGCATCACACAATAATCCTTAATCCTTAAGTCGTCTTTAGACTAGATTTTGGATAAGGGTTGCACTATCCTCTGCCTAATTATTTGTTAAACCAAGCTGTGTTTCACCTATTTATTTAAGTTGAAATGCCTTGAGCATTAGTATGGTAATCCTCAAATAGAAGTAGTCATCTCTACAACTCCTGTTTATGCTACTCCTTCTGAATTCCCTCGATTGTCTATGACCCTTAGACATGTTGGACTGGCTGTGAAAGGATAAAACCTGGGCTCTGATACCAACTGTGACAACCCGGGTTTTCTCATGCATTTTTAAATGCAATATCTAATTTCCTAAGGCAAGATGCATCCCTATTTGAAAACCATTTTATAAAAACCATGCAATGTGGCGGAAAATCTTTATTTTTAAACTCATTTTTGAAAACCCCGAGTGTCATTTGCCTTCACAACAACCAAAGTAGTTTTTGAAAAACTTCAGAAATCATAAATGTTTTTCCCCAGGTCTATCCAATCACAGTGCACAGCCCAACTGTAAATAAATACAAATACATGTCCAAAGGGCAGAGAGTTTACTCACAAGTATAGTTGTCTCCTTTGTTTATGCACTTCCTCGTAGCACTAATTTCTCCTAAGGCGTCTTCTATTTGTAAGTGGAACTATCTTAAAAAATGTTAAGGATGGGATGAGTATATACTATACTCAGTAGGAGTCTATCACTACTAGTTTTGCAATGCATGCTATGTTTAAAATCATATGCTCTTAAAAAAATGTGCATGTTCGAACAATCATGTTCAATATCGATATTAAAAACCATTGTCGAATTGAAATACTGAGGTATTAAAGAATAGTATAATCCAAGTCGAAAGTATCATATATCATAAACATAATGATATGCATAAGATGCTCAACTTAATCCAACTCATGGATATCTGGTATGGTATGGTCGACCAACCTCATGTCATGCCATATACAATGCAAGTAAATCCACGAAACCATAGGGCCCAAACTATGCCCACGACCTCACCGCCGTGTGGTCCCCGGGTACCTAAGGACACAGCATCATAGCCTTCATGGGGCATATGACACATCGACCCAGTGCCGTGACACCAGTGGTAGCCCCCTGTACCACATGCAGTCGACATAGGGACATGCCCTTTTTAGGCGTGGTACCCATTCCACCTAGTAGTGGTAGAGGCTGGGTGGCCAACCCAGACCCCTCGGCATAGTGCCCACGAGCTTACTAGCCCAAATCATATAAGATCAAACAAGCGAAAAACCTCCTTTTCAAAACCTGTCCTCTTTGGGTCCCTCAAAACTGCCTGGCCCTCACAACTGCCTACCCAGCATCTTTTGGGCACTCTAGCGTCTTTTGGTAACCCTCAAGGACATGCAATTTTTCAAGAACTCAATGCTCACAAATCATGCGATATATGCAATTATTTGCAAAACATGTCTATTCATAATGTATTTATCATATGCATGCTGAATTCATTTATATGCTAAACAAGTCATAATATAGAGGGGAGAAGGGGAAGATGGGGTTTTTATAGAGGGGAGAAGACGGTCCCCCTCAATGGCGGTGCCGCCCTTTCCCCTAGGGTTTTCTGGAGAAATCATGAAAAACGGGTTTCTGGAGGGGTCTAGAGGTTGAAGACGACAGGGGGTGCCGTTATCGACAGGGGGTGCCCTTGATCTTTAAACGACCATAACTTCTTCATACGAACTCCGTTTTGGGTGATTTTTGAGGTGTTGAATTCCATTTTTTGAGTAGAATCTAATGGTACTAAGTTTCCTTACAAATTCCTTCATTTAATATTTTAAATAAAATCAAACATTCAACATAGTCCATTTCCCATAGAATGTCCAATTTTTGTTAAAAATAGTGTAAATTGCTCGAGCATTACAATTTCAGCGTGAAGAAACCCCACCACTGGTAGTAGGCATCACATCAAACTTGCCCAGGTAAGCTCCTCATGACTCCCCTCTATTTTCCCTTCTTCCTTGACCAGATCCACGCCGGATCTGGGAACTTTGTGGCTGGGAAGCACAAAGCAAACCCAGACTCGATGGGTCTGTCAACCCATCGAACCAGACATCGCCCAAACTTCCCCCCTCTTCCCTTCCACTTCCCCTGGTCAAAACCAGGCCGGACCTAGCATTTTCTGGCCAGAAATTGCAAAACCCAGGAGCGGACCAACGAAGGAGACGATCCTGGGCGTGGTGCATGATGCACACCCGACTGAGCCCGTGCACAGACCCCAGGCACACCACTGTGCACGGTGGCACCCGACTGTGTATGGGTGTGGCCTCGGTGCGTCCCAGGCACAGTCCTGGTTCGACCGGGATGCATGGGCGGCCCGGGATCCAAGGCACATTTCGCCTACGCCAAGGTGTGTTCATGCCATGTCATCCAGGACGCACGTCATAGCGCATCGCTTGGGCATGCATGTGCACGTGCGAACACTGTCCCTGGTGCAGCCTTCGGGTGCGCGCGCAACATGGGGCACGGGTCCTAGCTCGACCAGGATGCACGGGGTGCCCTGGAAGCTGAGACGGGCCATGCTACAAGGTGCGTTCGTGCGATGATGAGCGTCATAGCGCGTCACTTGAGCGTGCATGTGCGCGTGCAAAACGCGGTCACTGGCATGGCCTTTAGGCTCGCAAGCATGTGAGGCGATCGAGGTTCAACTAGGATGCACGGGTGTCTTGGGAATTGGGACACGCGGACCCAATGAGACTTTAAAGTTAGGATTAAGAGGACAAATTATAGAGTTAGCCATGGAATAGTAGATCCACATCATTGGATCTAGCCTGACAAATGAATTAGGCAAGGACCATGGACCCAAAAGACAGATTTAGCGATCTAATACCTAAATGGATTGAAATTGATAATGACTCCTTGTATCCATTCATATCTAGGAGTTTATAAATGAGACCCAGGGATGGGTTGAAGTGATAAAGGACGCGACTCTAGGAGACTTTGAGGTAGGTGCTCTATCGTTACTAAACTTTTTAAAAGAGCCATGATTGTTTTGAGAATGCATGTTTTAAGTATAAGTATATGACTTGTTTAGCATGACTTAATTCAGCGTACATATGATAAATGCTTTATGCATAAATATGTTTTGTAAATAATTGCATATACATTATGCATAGATATGTTTTGCAAATAATTGCATATACATTATGCATAGATATGTTTTGCAAACAAATACATATAATGTATGATTTGTGAGCATTGAGTTCTTGAAAGATTGCATGTCCTTGAGGGTTACCAAAAGACTTTGGAGTGCTCAAAAGACGCTGGGTAGGCAGTTGTGAGGGACTCAAAGAGGACAGGTTTTGAAAAAGAGGTTTTCGCTTGTTCGATCTGATATGATTTGGGCTGATAAGCTCGTGGACGCTATGCCGAGAGGTTTAGGTTGGCCTCCAGCCTCTACCACTATTAGGTGGATGGGTACCACGCCCAAAAAGGGCAACATCCCTGCTTCGACTGCATGTGGTACAAGGGGCTACCACTGGTGTCACAACACTAGGTCGAAGTGTCATATGCCTCGTGGAGGCATATGACCCTGTGTCCTCAGGTACCCGGGGACCACACGGTGGCGAGGTTGTGGGCATAGTTGGACCCTATGGTTTGAGGATTTATTTGCATTGCATATGGCATGACATGAGGTTGGTCGACCATACCAGATATCCATGAGTTGGATTTAGTTGAGCATATTATGCATATCATTATGTTTATGATACATATATGATACTTTCAACTTGGATTATGGGATTCTTTAGTCGTCAGTATTCCGATTCGACAGTGGTTTGTAATATCGATATTGAACATGGTTGTTCGAACATGCACATGTTTTAAAGAGCAGATGATTTTAAACATAGCATGCATTGCAAAACTAGTAGTGATAGACTCCTACTGAGTATAGTATATACTCACCCTATCCTTAACATTTTCAGGATAGTTCCACTCACAAATAAAAGACGTCTCAGGAGATATTAGTGCCATGAGCAAGTGAATAAACAAAGGAGACAACTATACATGTGAGTAAACTCTCTACCTGTTGGACATGTATTTGTATTTATTTACAGTTGGGCTGTGTGTTGTGACTGGATAGACCTGGGGAAAACATTTATGATTTCTGAAGTTTTTCAAAAACTACTTTGGTTGTTGTGAAAGCAAATGACACTCAGGGTTTTCAAATTGAATTTCAAATAAAAGATTTTTCTGCTGCATTGCATTGTTTTTCAAATAGGGATCCTCGCCTTAGGAATTTAGATTTTTCATTTAAAAATGCATGAGAAAACCTGGGTCGTCACACCTTTGGTGTAGCATGGCGCATCTCAGCTCCAAGGGCACCTCGTGCATCCTGGTCAAGCCTGGACCCGTGCCCCATATCGCGCGCGCACCCAAAGGCCACAGCAGGGATAGTGTACGCACTGTCATACGCCTGGAACCCGTCCCAGGGACCCAATCCCAGGCGCAAGTGAAGCATGGTGTCCTTGGGATGCCTTGTTCGTGCAGAGCTAGTTGGAACCGGCTGGGTTGTTTTCTGGCTAGGAAGACCTGCTGGAAAAGGACCAAATCTGGCATGGATCTTGGCTTGGGGGAAGTGAAACGGAGAGAAGGGAAGGAGGGGCTCACCGGGGTAGTCAGGGATGCTCTCCTTTGGGTGGTGCGGCTCCCTCTTTCCACCTGAAAACCTTATGTTGCCGGAACTCGTGAAGCGGAAAAACCCCAATGTCAAGACCAAAAAAGAGGAGAGGGGAATGGGGAGATGGGAAGGGCCATCCTAACTCGGGCCTGGCCGTTGCCAAAAATCGCAAAGAATTGGGTTTCTGATTTTTTCCGGAAACTCCAGTCCTAAATGACCGAAAAATCGTGAGTTTGGAGAGGGGGAGATAGGGTATTTATAGGGGGAAGAAGGCAGTGCCCCTCAATGGCGGTGCCGCCATTTCCCCTGGTGTTTTCTGGAGAAATCAGGAGAGGAGGGTTTCTGGAGAAATCTGGAGGAGGAAGACGACAGGGGGTGCCGTTATCAAAACAGCCCCCTACTTTTTCTGTCTTTTTCGTTTTTTGTTTAAATTATAGAATTGCCCCTAATCTTTAAACGGTCTTAACTTCTTCATAGGAACTCCGTTTTTGGAGTTCTTTGAGGCGTTGATTCCATTTTTCGAGTAGAATCTAATGGTGTCAAGTTTCCTCACAAATTATTTCATTTAGGATTTTAAATAAAGTAAAACATTCAACACAGTTCATTCCTTATAGAACGTCCAAAATAGCGTAAATTGCTTGGGCATTACATTATTACCCCCTTAAAAGAATTTCGTCCTCAAAATTCCATAAACTATCATCTTCAAGGTATTTTGTCTCTTAGATAACTTCTTCGTGAATGCATTCTCCCCTTAGGAATCAAATCTAGGCTCAACCTCAATTTATCATTTTTATTGTTCCTTCTACAAGGCCTTACCAATAAGGGGCGCTTTTGCTGCGTACTCTGATGCATACTCCCATACGTGTCAGTTTAACAATACTGATTTCTAGCGGTAATTCATCTATCTCGAAATCCTTAGATGCCTATACTTTTCCCATCATGTATAGGATAGTCTCCTCGTAGGATCATGCTTCTTTATTCATGTATAAATTACTCCATACTTCTTTGAGATCATATGATCTCATTTGTCCTATTTTATTTAGAATATCATAGGATAATCCCTTTTTCTTCTTGTCTTTCATCTAGTGATCTCTTCATCATCCACATCTCCTTCTAATGATTGGTTATATGTCATTAGTAAGAGTCCAAAAAAGTTGCCTTCTTTCTATTGTGTCTAACTTTGCTTCTTATCTTTTATATTTGTCCCCAAGATACTTCAATAACTGACATGGTATCATGTGCTCTACAACCAAACCCTTGATTAACTTCGAATTTGAACTGTCTGTCATTTTCCATATGTGACTTGATTCCTCGACCAAAGTTACTTTCAAAATAAAATCATGAAAGCCAATTAGTAGCATCTTCCATCGAGGACCTTATCATATACTGAAAGTAAAATGTCCTAACTCTATATCCAGTTTCATGATTATTGAATTCATTAAACACTTTTCTCCATGAAGATTTTATCCAAACTCATGTCAAATGTTAATGGTCGATTCATCATCATGGGTCAAATGTTTTCGTCCAAAGGCCTTATCTCACTATTCACATCAATTTGTCATTAGGATTTTCAATAATGTTCCCATTTATGCAAAGCAAAAAGTCTCTTCTTCATAACCGAGTACCCTTACTAGGTCATGGTTGAATCCTTTGTCATCATCCTCTTTGTCCTTTCTTTGCTTGATGGTTTTCTTCATGACCTTTCAGTCCCAAAAGTTCTATACTCAATCCAGTAGGGTTAGTCCTTAGGAAATTCCTTCAATTGATTTTTCGTACTTGGTATATGCTCATAACAACTAACTATTTGTCTAAAGGCAACGTAACATTAAATATTCACCTTATACTGTGCTAACCATCTCACCTTTTCTCCTTCCATCCCCTATGTCAATATATTGTGCAATATTTTATCAAGGCTTTATCGTCAACCATGCAGTCTGTATTGTTAGGAGGTATCCTCATAAGTAGTGATTTTCTCTATTCCTCAAATTTTATCCTTCAAGTGCCTCCTCATACTTAGCTTATAATAGCAGTTCTCGTTCAATAGCTACTACATCAAGTTATGCTGAAGCTGTTAAATCATAAAATTTGAAAAAGCACTCAGGTAAGCATGGAACATTTTTGTAGACATATAAGGACTTTATTTGATTACCTATTGATCTCTTTCCAGATATATCTCTGTCATAAGCTCAAGGGTCTCTAAAGTGATCGATAATTATCTACCTTTCTTTCCAATCCAAGTGAGCAGCATCTTTCAGACCCACAGTGATTTCTATGGTTTGTCATGGTATCTATTCAGGTTTGGAAAAATCTATCTCACTGGTGGAGATCGCTCCTTATTTTTGCTCCTGTCTCAGTTGTTACTATATTTATTGTACTTGTAGCTCCTTCATGATGTGGCCTAATCAACTCCATGATGTGGCCTAATCAACTGACCTCATACCCTCAAATGACTTAGTCTAACAAGTAACTTCTTTTAGGTAAAACTCATGTCCAAATACTTATAATATCCCTCTGAGTATATCACTTCGACTACTAACTCATAGATACTAACATACTTGATTAATTAGGGTGGGATACCTTTATTTAGTCAACAGTACTCTAAAGGTAATGACTAAATAATGGTCTTAAGATTTTTGGTCTTCCAATCTATGATAGTAAGACCTCAATTTGATCCTTGATGGTACCCTACTTGCTAAATGGACAAGTCACTGCCCGGCTTAATTCCTTCTTCAACATACTTTATTGGCAAGGTAGGATATTACCAAATTTTCCTTTTTATGGATTATATTCATTGGTGTTCCGCATAAACTAATGGATCTGATAAGAGTCTAATTGTAATAATTGATATCAAACCATTTGTAGAATTTAATTTCTAATTGGTCACCATTCCTCTTCGAAAATTTCTTGTCGCATAATCTCCTGATATTCGATACTCTACTCAAAGTCTTAAACCCCATATGCTTTCTCTCTTTTATACTCTTTTACAATAAGATCACCAACTCATCTAGTATTATTCCTTTGCATTTGTTTGATCTACCTTCCTATAGGATTCAAGATGATAGAATTGTACGTATCTCCATAAAGTCATGATCTTCTTCTTTTGAATATTCAATATTTATTGAATACTGGTAGTTACATCTCTATCTCTTTCTCTCTTTTCTTCAAAATCCTCACTTTTGTCTTCCAAGATCAATGTCTTCATGTGCTTTGTTGCATGTAATTGATACTGCATCTACTCCTTTAGATATGATAAACTAAATGCTTTTAAGAAATTCTAAACTGTCTTAAGATCATTGAAATCCTCAATTGCCTATAGCCTCAATAAAATGCATATAATGTCTTAATAATGGCATTGACGTTTTGATCGTGCTATACTTTTCTTACAAGTTCATGTTAGGATCAATCTATTATCATCCTTATCAAAATCTTTTGATAACTCAGTCGAATTCATTTCCCTATCATATTCGTGTTATGCTTCTCTTAATCGCATAATATGTCACTTGTATACATCTTCTGTTTTGCTCCATAATACTCAGGTAGTTATTATTCAATATCACTTCACTCTTCATGAGACTCCAATTAAGGTATCCAAAATTGAGCTAAGTCTTTCAGGATCCACACCTTTGTGTTCTAGTACGAGTCACAATTATCTCCTAATATCATCTTGCATTCTCATCCCTCTTAGCTTATCATCAACATCTTCTCAAAGTCTGTCTTTTACATCCCCTATCATACTTATATCATATCCTTGTGATGGTGTACTCATATTCTGATATTCTTTATGATGGTAAGATAGTCCTCTAGGTTCTTCAATGTTCTCACCTTTGATGAGATTACTTTATTGCAGGTCAGAACTATCTACTAACAAGTCCACTAACATCTTCCTTCATCATTCTCGTCATAATCTAATTCATATATGAGTTTTGTTGTTTGCACTACTGTACAATAATCCTTATTACCTATGATTTTGTTAGGATTCAAGCAATCCAATATCTAAGTATTTGCTAGACCCATCTTCTTTTTCACCTATTTGTTTATGGGGAAATGCCTTGAGCATTAATATTGTAATCCTCAAATAGAAGTAGTCATCTCTACTACTCTTATTTATACTACTTCTTGATTTTCTCTATTGTCTATGACCCTTGGACATGCTGGACTAGCTATGAAAGGATAAAACCTGGGCTCTGATACCAACTGTGACGACCCGGGTTTTCCCATGCATTTTTAAATGTAAGATCTAAATTTCCTAAGGCAGGATGCATCCCTATTTGAAAACCATTTTATAAAAACCCATGCAATGCAGCGGAAAATCTTTTAGTTTTAAAACTCATTTTGAAAACCCCGAGTGTCATTTGCTTTCACAACAATCAAAGTAGTTTTTGAAAAACTCCAGAAATCATAAATGTTTTCCCAGGTCTATCCAGTCACAGCCCAACTGTAAATAAATACAATACATGTCCAAAGGGTAGAGTGTTTACTTACATGTATGATTGTCTCCTTTTGATTTACTTGCTCGTAGCACTAACATAGGCGTCCTCTACTCGTGAATGGAGCTATCCTGAAAAATGTTAAGGATTGGGTGAGTATATACTATACTCAGTAGGAGTCTATCACTACTAGTTTTACAATGCATGCTATGTTTAAAATCATATGCTCTTTAAAACAGGTGCATGTTTGAACACTCATGTTCAATATCGATATTAAAAACCATTGTCAAATGGGAATACTAACGACTTAAAGAATTGCATAATCCAAGTCAAAAATATCATATATATCATAAACATAATGATATGCATAAGATGCTCAACTGAGTCTAACTCATGGATATATGGTATGGTCGACCAATCTCATGTCATGCCATATGCAATGCAAGTAAATCCTCAAACCATAGGGCCCAACTATGCCCACGACCTCGCCGCCATGTGGTCCCTGGGTACTTGAGGACACAGGGTCATAGCCTCCATGGGGCATATGACACTTATTCATCGTAAATCATGCAATTTATGAAATCGGTTGCAAAACATGCATGCAATGCATAAAATCTGCTCATGCTAGTATCTCATTCAAAGTCATAACCTTGCCTCGAAGCCTGACAGCCTGCCAACCTAGAAGCCTGTCAGCTCTCTCTGGCCCGCCCTCATCGGCCCACCCTCATCAGCCCGCCCTCATCGGCCAAGGCTACACTTATCATGCAGACAAAAACCTCTTTTTCAAAACCTATCCTCTTTGGATCCCTCACAACTGCCTACCCAGCATCTTTTGGCAACCCTCAAGGACATGCAATTTTTCAAAACTCAATACTCACAAATCATGCAATATATGCAATTGTTTGCCAAACATGTCTATGCATAATGTATTTATCATATGTATGCTGAATTCATTTATATGCTAAACAAGTCATAAAATAAGTCATGCTAAACAAGTCATATAATTTATACTTAAAACATGCATTCAAAACAATCATGGGCACTCTCTTTTTGTTAAAAGTCTAGTAGCGATAGAGCACCTACCTCGAAGTCTCCTGGAGTCGCATCCTTCATCACTCAACTCATCCCTGGGTCTCATTTATAAACTCCTGGATATGAATGGATACAAGGAGTCTTTTATCAAGTTCGATCAATTTAGAAATTAGATCACTAGATTTGCCTTTTAGGGTCCATGGGTCCTTGCCTAATTCATTGTCAGGCTAGATCCTATGATATGGACCTACTATTCCATGGTTAACTCTGTAAATTGTCCTCTAATCCTAACTTTATAATCTTATTAGGTTCGCGTGTCCCAGTTCCCAGGACACCCATGCATCCTTGTTGAACTGTGACTGCCTCACGTGCGTGCGCGCCCAAAGCCCGTGCCAGGGACCTCATTTTGCACGCGCACATGCATGCTCAAGTGACGCGCTATGACGTGCATCCCAGATGGCATTGCACGGACGCACCTTTGGTGTAGCATGGCGCATCTCAGCTCTCAGGACACCCTGTGCATCCTGGTCGAGCAAGGACCCCTGCCCCATGTCACGCGCACACCCGAAGGCCACACCAGGGACAGTGTACACACTGTCATACGCCTGGAACCCGTCCTAGGGACCCAGTCCCAGGTGCAGGTGAAGCATGGCATCCCTGGGACGCCTTGTTCATGCAGAGCCGATTGGAATTGGCTGGGTCATTTTTCGATTAAGAAGACCGGCTAGAAAAGGACCAGATCTGGCATGGATCTTGGCCTGGGGGAAGTGAAACAGAGAGAAGGGAAGGAGGGGCTTACTTGGGTAGCCAGGGACGCCCTCCTTCGGGTAGTGCAGCTACCTCTTTCTGCCTGAAAACCTTATGCTGCTGGAACTCGTGAAGCGGAAAAAACCCCATCGTCAAGACCGAAAAAGAGAAGAGAGGGGAATGGGGAGACGGGAATGGCCGACCCGACTCTGGCCTGGCCGTTGCAGGAAATCGCAGAGAACTGGGTTTCTGATTTTTGCCGGAAACCCCAATCCTAAATGACCAGAAAATCATGATTTTGGAGAGGGAGAGATAGTGTATTTATAGGGGGAAGAAGGCGGTGCCCCTCAATGGCGGTGCCGCCATTTCCCCTTGTGTTTTTTGGAGAAATTGGGAGAAGAGGGTTTTTAGAGAAATCTGGAGGAGGAAGACGACAGGGGGTGCTGTTATCAAAACGGCCCCCTGCATTTTTTGTCTTTTTCGTTTTTCTATTTAAATTATAAAATTGCCCCTAGTCTTTAAACGGTCGTAACTTCTTCATACAAACTCCGTTTTCGGTGTTCTTTAAGGCGTTGGATTCCACTTTTGGAGTAGAATCTAATGGTACCATGTTTCCTCACAAATTCCTTCGTTTACTATTTTAAATAAAGTAAAACATTCAACACAGTTGATTTTTTATAGAACGTCCAAAATAGCGTAAATTGCTCTGGCATTATTGTAAGTGAGGCTAAACTTAAAGCTTATGATGAGCTCTATAATAGATGAGGAACAAGAGAAGGTGAGAAAGATGTGTTTAAACTTGCAAAAGTAAGAGAACAGAAGGGTAAGGACTTAGAGCATGTTAGGTGCATTAGAAGCGATGATCAAAGGGTATTAGTCAAAGATGATGAGATCAAACAAAGGTGAAAATATACTTTCAAAAATTGTTAAATGACAATGGCCCCAAGAATATAGGGATTGAAAATACTATAAATCTAAATAACATTGGATATTATAGATATGAAGGTAGGATTAGAATACCTGAAGTAAAAGAGGACTTGAGAAAGATGAAATCAAGAAAGGCCATGGGGCCTGATGGTATACCAATAGAGGTTTGGAAGCATATGGGAGATATTGGGGTGGTTTGGTTGACAAAGTTGTTTAACAAGATTATAAAATAAATTAAAATTCCTGATGAGTGAAGGAAAAGCTCTATTGTACCAATCTATAAGAATAAAGAAGACATTCAGAGCTACACTAATTATTGAGGGATCAAACTTATGAGCCACACCATGAAACTTTTTGAAAGAGTGATTGATAAGAGGCTACGACATGAAACAAGTGTATCAGAGAATCAGTTTGGTTTCATGCCTGGGAGGTCTACCATGGAAGCTATTTTCTTGCTAAGACAATTAGTAGAGAAATATAGGGAGAGGAGAAAAGACCTCCACATAGTCTTTATCGACTTAGAGAAAGCTTATGATAGAGTCCCTAGAGAGTTAATATGGAGGGTGTTGGGTGGTAAAGGGGTTTCTCAAGGGTATAAAGACTTAATTAAAGATATGTATGAGAGAGCGGTAACAAATGTTAAAACCACTAGTGGCGTGACTGGTGATTTTTCTGTCACTGTCGAATTGCACCAAATATTGGTATTGAGTCCATACCTCTTCACATTAGTTATGGATGAGTTAACAAAACATCTGCATCAGGAGATTCCTTGGTGCATGCTATTTGCAGACGATATAGTTCTACTTGATGAGACAAGGGAGGCTGTAAGCATAAAGCTAGAGGTATGGAGAGAAGCATTAGAATCTAAAGGATTTAAAATTTGCCGAACTAAGATAGAATATATGGAATGTAATTTTAGTAAGGAGAGTAGGAGTGGAACACCAATCAAGATTGATAACTAAGAAGTCCGCGTGAAAGACCACTTTCGATACTTAGGATCATTAATCCATGAGAGTGGAGAGATTGAGAGGGAGGTTACCTAGAGAATCCAAGTAGGTTGGAACAAATGGAGATGTGCATTGGGGTTTTATGTGATCGGTGGTTGCCGCTCAAACTAAAGGAAAAATTCTATAGGATGGCTAAAAGGCTGGCCATGCTCTATGGATCAGAGTGTTGGGCAGTTAAGGAACATCATACTCATAGGATGAGCATTGCAGAAATGAGGATGTTGAGATGGATAAGTGGTAAGACAAGAAAGGATATAATTAGAAATGAAATATTAGGGGAAATTTAGGGGTAGCACCAATAGGTAACAAGATGAGGGAGATTAGACTTAGATGGTTTGGACATGTTCAAAGGAGACCAACAATGGCACCAGTTAGAAGGAGTGAGGCAATACAAGTAGAAGGTTCTAAAAGGGCAAGGGGAAGGCCCAAAAGAACGTGTATAGAAGTGGTAAGGAAAGATTTAAAAACTTCGGGACTAAATGAACCATGGTATTTAATAGAGTGGAATGGAGGAATAAGATTCATGTGGCTGACCCCTAATTGGGATAAGGTCTTGATGATGATAATGATTGAATGCATGTTTAGTTGGGAAAGGTTATAATTCCATTGAAAATTCTTATTTTTAGAAAGTTTCCATTTAGATCAAGTTTCTAATTTCATGTTGTTTATTTTCCTTATTTAATCAAAGCCATCTCTCCTTGGCTAAAGATAAGTGATTTAAATAAGATTTGATTAATTGAAAATTTATGAAATTCCTTCTGGGATCAACCTCACTCGCATGCAAATTACTACATTGATTTGTGTGCTTGTGAGTATATTTGAAGCTACACCATATTTTTGCATCATTGACAGGGAATCATAATGGATTTGTGGTTGGATCTTTGTTTAGATTATTTATCTCTACTCATAGATTTAGGTTGCTTAATTAGGGTTTTTGCTTTATATCTGCTTATTTTCCTACTTTCTCACAATTTGACAATCTTTCTTTATTTTTGAGAGGGGAATTGATGCATTCAATTTTTTATAAAATTTACCCAATTAGTAGTCCATGTGTTATAAATTATGGGCAAAATTCTAGGGCTTTTTTGAAATTTCATAATACATGCATTTCTAACCTAATAATTTAAAAGTTTGGTATTTAATAGGTCCAGAAGCTAATCTAGAGTTAGTATGTGAATTTCATAATTTTCTAAGATTTAATTAGGGTTTTTCATCTTTTGTAGGTGTTGAGAAGATGATCCAATGACTGAGATCAAGTAAGATAAGAATTGGAGATCAAGATCAAAAGATGGCTAAAGACCTAAGTTTCAATATTTCAAAGAGAAATTCATATTCAAGATCATCTTAAGGCATGCAAGAAGGAAATGGGAAGCATCAAAGGTGAATAAAATGGTCCATGCAAAAGCAAAGCAATTCCACCACTTTGCATGAGAATTGGAGCCATGCAAGGAAACCTAAAGAAGCCAAGCCACACAAGCTATGAAGCTAAGCATTCAAACCATTAAAGATTGAGGCACCAAAGTGGGCTATCAAGTCACATGGAGCCATGTCACTTGGAGTCACATGGTTGGAGCATTGTTTCAAGCAATTATCCTCTGCCAAAACTATGATTTTCAAGGGATAATTAGAAGATTATGATAGATATTTGTAAAAGGTAAGATAATCATGCATAGGTAGACACATCAAGGGAGAAAACCCAAATTTTCCTTTCTATTTTTCATCTTTTTTTCTCCTCTCGATCTGGGGTTTCATGATTTTTACTTAAAGAGAGAGGCACCTCTAAAAAAATTGGTGTCTCCTCCTTGCTTGGTTGTCACCTTAGGTGGCTTCCTAATGAGGAAACCCCTAATTCTATGTCACACTAAAAATGCTCAAACCCTAAATGCTTTCTCCTCTTTCCTATCTTTTATTCTTCCCATTTCTCTCTCTTTTTCAAAACCCAAACACCATGGATTTAGAAGGGGAGGAGCACCATGCCACCTTCCTAAAAAAGTGTCACCCCTCTGTCTTTAAGATGGTAGCCATGATGTCACCTTTCTTAGCTTATCTCTCCACCTAACTTTCCCTCATTGAAACCTTAAATCTATATGCATCTTACCTTCTTAGAATAGTTCCCATCCAATTGGAAACCCAATGATCTATAAAGCTCCATGGATTCAACACAATTTTCAAGTAGAGGTTTGGTGAGAATACCTTGGAAGTAGCACTCTACTTGGTGATTCTTGAAGCTTTGAAATGGATTCCTCAAGTATTTTCTTTGGTTTTGAACTTAAATTCTAGGTTAGTAATGTGATTTCAATTCATTACTTCCATAGTCATTTTTGTTCTTGTTTTATTGCTCTAGTTTCATATGCATAATTCCTCCTAACCTTCCCTTAGTTCTTTGTTGCATCTTCATAGTTTTTGCTTCTCTTATAGTGATAGTCAAGAGAAGAAGTAGCTTGAATCCCCTCTTGAAATGCACATTTTTTAGAGATGGCTTAGTTTTAGGCATCCTTTTCATTGGATAAGCCCATCATTCTAGCCATTTATTCTCTTTTGGGTCTTACTCACATATCATCTAAGTTTAGTTTGAGGGCAGTAGAATGTGTTTTATCTTTGATTTGAATCAAGTTTTATTTCGTGAAGAGTGCATAATTTATAGATTTAAACATTTGTACTATGCACAAAATGTTGGGTGTATTTTGCCTTTGATTCTATAAAGCTATTTGAAGTTCCTTGTTGATGCTTGTTTCTACTAGTAAAGTACTTTAGATTTTAAGTGTTATCTTACAAAAAATAAAGAAAAAAAGATTATTAATTTGCTTTCCATGCTTGGTTTGATTTGAGTTTCTTAAGTGTGTGAAATCAAGAATTTTCCTATTCAATGTTCATGCTTGGTTTCCAATAGCTTATGCATCATATTTGCTTGATTCCTAAGGAACTCATTTAGTTTTTTAGGTTATTTGTTAAGTGCTTTGATTAGATTGCATGATAGTTAGCTATTGATTCACCAATTTCAGTCAATTTCTACCCCATGAACCATGCACACCATCCCATGGATCATGCACATGGTACTTGGGTAAATCCTTTTTAAGCCTTGATTTGTTTGATTGTTTAATCTTAGTTTAACATAATTTAGTTACTTATTTGCATCTAGTTTGGTTTAGAAAGTTTCCTTTATTAGTTCTAGAAAGTTTTTAATTTTAGCTTTAGGAAAATGTTAGTTAGGAAAGTTTTTAATTCCACTAAATATCTTTATTTTTAGAAAGTTTCCTTTGGTTGTAGTTTCTAATTTAGTGCATGTTTCCCATTTCATTTTGTTTAAATACCTAGTTTAATCAAATCCCTCTTTCTTTCGCTAATAACCAGCTTAAATAAGATCTAATCAATTGAAAATTCAATGAGATTCCTCATGGGATTGACCTCTCTCACATGAAAATTACTACATTGATTCATACACCCGCAAGTAATTTTGAAGCTACACCATGTTTATCGCATAGTTGCTAAGGAATCACAACAGATTTTAGGCTGGATTTTTGTTTAGATTGTTTATCTCTAGTTGTTTTCTTAGGTTTCATTAGATTAGGGTTTTTGCATCATTCTTTCTTATTTTGCTAATTCCTCACAAATTGGCCATCTTTCTTGTTTTATGAAAGGTTAATTTGGCAAAAGGAGTGGCTATGATCATGTGGGGCCAATGCTTCATCAACTTAATTAGGATTTCTTTGGTTTCTTAGACTAGGTTTTTAAGTGGACTTGTAGTGAGGGCCCATTTTAATTTGTAATTATTTCTTTCATTTTATATATTGAAAGTATACAGGCCAAGCGTGGGGTATGGTGGCCAACACTTAATCTTTGTCAGAGGCCCCACTGTAAGCTCTCTCATTCTCTTTTACTTTGTTGGTGTAGTTGCATTTATTGTAGTTTCAATATTGGCTAGTAGTGTAATTCATATAGTTTAGGTCATTCATTATACTTCTTGCATTTTAATTAGGATTGTTGCATTAGACTGTACATATTTAACAAAGGTTACTTTATTAGATAGCATATAGGTAGGCATTAGTTTCCTTTCCTTGTATTGCATTACATGTTTACTGCTTTATGGTGGATAGGACATAATGATACTAAGGGCCCCATAGGAGCCCTCATAAGATAAGGAATGGATTTCATGACTAGATTCTTAGCCCACCTAGGTAATCAAATCAATTCTTGTATGCTTGTGATCCTAGCCCTTAAAGCTTAATTTAAAGTCAACTACCAAGAGACTTAGGGTTTGGAGCTTGTAGGGCCCTTTTAGATGGAGGAGATCTATTGTCACTCTAGTATCTTCTTATCATCATGATTATAGTGGGTATTCAAAATCTAAGTGATTTTAAACACCTTTCATTGATGGTTGTTGAGGTCTAAATGTCTCCATGAGAATTGTATTAACCACTTTAGAGCAGAACCTAAGCAATAGTTGAGCATAGATAAAAGGAGGCATTGTCTAGATCTATGTCTAAAAGCTACTAACCTATAAATTAACAAAGAATGTCAAAATAGCTTGTAAGTGAACCATTAGGGATTATTTGTTTACACATCATTTAGAGTTAGTAGTCATACTTAGATTTAGGTTGCATCATTTAGATAGGCTTTCATTTTAGTGCATGCAAGGTTGTCAATCTTTAAACACTAAGTTAGACCATTAGGTTTTGAGATTGAACGTACCCATAGGCAAGGGGTAAGAAATCAAAATCCTAACCCCATGGTATACTGAAGAGCAATAGTTGAGCACAAGGCTATCAGATATCTTTATGTACCACTTCAGTTAAATACTCTATCATGCATCACATTACCGCCCACCAATACTGACTATTTTGAACTTAAACTTGGAGTTATATAGTTACTCCCAACATTTTATGGTTGTAATAGAGAGGATCCTCACCTACATATCAAGGAATTCCATGATATTTATGCTACACTCAAATTTCAAACATTTTGGATGATTTTATTACACTTAGATTGTTTTTCTTCTCATTAAAAGATAAGGCCAAATCATGGCTAAATTCTTTAGGGTCAGTTCCATTGCCACATACGACCAATTGTCTAAAAATTTATCAAACAAATTCTTCCCTATCCATAAGACCAATTCCTTTTGTAGGGAGATTATCAATTTCCAGTAGAGATGTGAGAACAATATTATTAATGTTGGAAAAGGTGGAATGAATTATTGCAAAAGTGTTCCCATCATGGATTTGAAAAATGGTAGCAACTTCAATACTTCTATGAGGCACTTACACCTCAAAATAGGAAAATGATATAGGCAGTTAGTGGAGGGGCCCTCATGTTGAAAAACGAAACAGAGGCTTGGGAATTTTTTCAAACTTTTGTTGACAACTACCAATAATCAAACTATTCAAATAGAAGAGAAAGAAATACCTAGCATCAAAATAAAGGAGGCTTGTATGAACTAGGAGTCACCCCAGATATATCCTATAAGCTCGACTTTGTGATTAATAGAATGGATAAGTTTGACTCCTTGGTTGGGATAGTGGACAAGCTTGAAAATATGTTCTAAACCTTCATGGTTGTCTAGGCATCCACAAAGCCTCCATAAGATGTTTGTTCTATTTATTCTAGAGCAGTACATTTAACCTCAACTCATCCATCCAATAGTGTGTACATTCAAAATCTTTGGGAACAGGCGAATGCAATGAATGCACATGTAACCTTAGAAATAACCCTTACTCTAAGATCAATAGTCCAAGATGGGCTAAGCATCCTAACTTGTCATGGTTAAAGAACAATTACCAAGGAGGTCCATCTATGAAACCCCTACACAAAACTTTCCTAGAGCTTAAGTTCAATAGTAGCCACATATTTTTCAACTTCCTCAACAACCAAAGAAATCAACATTTGAGGAAACTATGCAGTCATTTATGGAGAGAAGTTTAAAACACCAAGATGAAACTAAATAGTTGTAAGCTTCTTTGACTGATGTAGGAAAGGAATAGTTTCCTAATCACCCAATTCCAAACCCTAAGGGCTAGTTTGAATTAGGATTCAGTTCATATACCCAAAGACCACATGAGCAAGCAAAGTCAATAACTACCCTCAAGAGTGGCTTTTAGGTTGATGACAAAATAGGGCAGACTAAGGGAACTATAGAGGAGAATGAACTGGCTAAAGCATAGGAGAAAGAGAAAAGATAGAAATCTCCCACTCCATCTAAGCATATTGTGGAGGCACCTTATGTGCCTAAAGCCCCTTTCCCTCAGTTGTTGAATAATGCTAAAAAAGGAACCAATTTCAATGTTGTTAAAGACATTTCTACTTATGCCAAATTTCTCAAAGAGCTCTGCACACAAAAGTGAAAGTATAATTTGCAAAAGAAAGCCTTCCTCACCGAGTAGGTGAGCTCTTTGATCCAACACTAGACTCCTCCTAAGTTTAGAGATCTAGTTTGTCCTACCATTTCTCATGTTATTATAAATCAAGTAATTTATAATGTACTATTAGATTTAAGGCCTAGTGTTAACCTGTTGACATTTTTCGTCTGTGGAAACTACAGCATTGGCGACCTTAAACTGACCAATACCACTTTGCAGCTAGCAAATATGTCCACAAAGATTCCCAGTGGTATGGTTGAAGATGTTTTAATATAGGTGGACCACTTTTACTTCCCTATGGATTTTATTGTCGGGGATACCCAACTTGTATCAGACCCCAGCAGTTAGTTTCTGGTGTTTATTATAATACCATTTTTGGCAACATCCAATGGCATCATCAACTATAGAAATGGTTTGACGAAGCTATCTTTCAAAAATATAAAAGTCAAGCTCAATGTTTTTAATGTTGATCATTAGCATCTAGACCTAGATGATTATTATATCATCAATTTAATTGAAGGTCTACTCCAAGATGCAAGTCCACCATTGTTTATCCTAGACTCACTTGAGGCAAGTCTAGCAAATTTTATTTGTGACTTTGATATAGATAAATCCATTGATGAAGTCAATAATCTTTTGGATGTCGCACCTATAATGGATACCTCTAAATGGGGACCCTCAAGTGAAGCCACTTCCACCATTAGATTGTGTACCTATACTTATAGGAGAAAAACCACCCACCTTGGTCCTAAAGCCTTTAGCTAAAAATCTAAGATATTCTTACTTAGGAATAAATGAATCCTTCCCTATAACCATAGCTTTAGATATTGTTAAAGATCAGGAAAGAAAGCTCCTTGATGTTCTCATAGAACATAAGATAGCTTTATGGTGGACCATAGTGGACATCGAAGGGATTAGCCCTGTGATGAATATGCATAGAATCCATCTAGAGGAAAATGCTAAACCATCTATGGAAACATAGAGGAGACCAAACCCTAATATGAAAGAGGTAGTGAGAGACAAAGTGCTTAAACTCTTGGATGTTGGTTTCATCTACCCATTTTTGATAGCACTTGGATCAGCCTAATACAGGTTGTCCCAAAGAAGTCTAGAGTCATGATAATCCAAAATGAGGATAACAAGTTAGTCCCCACTCACATGACCATCAGGTGGAGAGCTTGTATAGATTACTAGTAAGATCTAAACTGATCCACTGGCAAAACAACTGCCAACAACTCTTTTTCTATAATAGAATAATTGAGTTGGGCATCATTGAGGGTCTTGCTAACATAATATATCACTTGGGGAAGTTTATCAATGTGCAACACTGCCCCAATCGCATAATATGAAGCATTACACATTATCTCAAATGTTGCACTACAATTTAATAGTGGAATAATAAGTGGAGAAGTCTATTCAGTCTTTAGGTGTTCAAATGCTTTCATGCAATCATCATTAAAGTCAAAACTTTCCTACTTCATAAATAAATTACATAGGGGATTAGCAATTTTACTAAAGTCCTGGATGAATCTTCTATGGACCCAACATGGCCTATAAAAGACCAAATTTCCTTCACTGTCTTTAGAGAAGGAAGGTTAGTGATTAAATTTTTTGGCTTTATCTACTTCCATACCAGTATTTGATATGATGTGGCCTAGAACAATGCCATTTTGAACTATAAAATGAAATTTCTCCAACTTTAACTCTAAATTCTCTTCCTGACACCTTACAAGGACAAGTTTTAAATGGTGTAAACATTCATCACATTAATATCTAAACACTAAAAAATCATCCATAAACACCTCTAAAAACCTCCTATGGACTAGTTGTGGAGTCTACTAGAGAACATGTTCCTATAACAGAGACATTTCCAAATGACAATTGTTGCACATTTTCCAGTTGTATTGGTATGGAGACATTGTTAATCATCATGTCATAGGTCAAATGCTTAATCATTGGTCTAAACAAGATAGAAAAATATTTATTGTTGAGGTTAAACACTTTACTTGGGATGATCCATACTTATTTAAATACTATTCTGATAAGGTCATTAGGAGATGTATACCAGATAATGAAAGTCATCAAATCATTTCCTTTCTTTCATGACCATGCATGTAAAAGCCATTTTAGTTCCAGATATTGAGTTATAAAGATTTTGCAATGTGGTTTTTATTGGCCACTATTTTTAGGGATTCACATGCTTATTGTATAGTTTGTGCTAGATTTCAACAGTTAGATAACATAGGAAAAAGAAATATAATGTCCTTAAACCCCATTCTTATTATTGAGCCTTTTGAAGTTTAGGTCATTAATTTTATAAGGCCTTTTCCTAACTGCTTTAGTTATTTGCACGTCATTGTGGTGGTAGATTATGTGTCCAAATGGGTAGAATCTATATAGTGCAAGACTAATGACCACATGGTGGCGGATAAGTTTTTAAAAGAAAATATATTTGCAAGCTTTGGTACTCTTAGGGTCACAATTTGTGATGGGTAAAACACTTTTGCAACAAAGTATTTGAGCATGTAATGAAGAAATATGGTGTTATTGATAGAATAGCTATCGCTTATCATCCTTAGACTAGTAAACAGGTAGAAGTGCTTAATAAGGAGATAAAGTGAATTTTAGAAAAGGCATTCAATCCAAATAGGAAAGACTGGTCTTTAAGACTTAATAATGCTTTATGGGCCATCGTACTTCATTTAAGACCCCAATATGCATGTCACCCTTTTAAGACTTAGTGAGAGACTATTGTTATTTTAATTAACGCTCATAAGTGTACAAATCAATGTAGTATTTCAACCAAATAAGATCAATCCCACAAAGAATCTCACATATTTGCAATGGATTATATTTTATTTAAATTGTTTAACTTTATCCAAAATGATAGAGATGTGATTAAATTAGGAATTTAAAGTACCATCAAATGGAAACATGCACGGAATTAGAAACTAGAATAAAAGAATCTTTCTAAAAACTAAAGCTAAGCAATTATAGTAGAAACTTACCTAACTAACATTCATTTAAATAAAGGAAAAAAATCAAAACAAGCATGAATTAATTTAGGAAACTACTAAAATGGAAACTTTAATAAATTAAAACTTTCCTAAACTAGAACTAGAAACTTTCTAGAACTAAATTAGAAAAATTTCTAATACAAAACTAACATCCAAAAACAAGTAACCAATGACATCTAACAAATTTTAACAAGAAATTAGCAGTAAGCATGTGAATTGAAACTACAATTAAAAGAACTTTTTAAATTTAACACTTTATAAATCCTAAAAATTAGTAAAGATGGAAATTCCTTAAACTAAATTAATCAAAAATATAAAAGAATGGGATTTATAACCATGCGCACGGTTTTTGCGCAGTGCTCCTAATTTTGGAGCACTAAAGATGGTGAAATTTAATGTACCTAGAGTTACTATTCAAACTAACTATGGGATCTAATAAAAAATATAGAAATCTAAATTTTTAGCAAAGGATTCACGAAAATAAGATGTTTTGATGACTGGAATCAAAGCACAAAGTTAAGGAAAAACAAATTTTCAGATTTTGGAACTTAAGGATGGTCGACAAATCTAGCAATAGAAAGCTACTGAAACTAGAACTTTTATGGGAAGAAATAACCTAGAACTCAAGTACTTTGATATAAGAAACATTCCATAACCAAAAATCTCAAAGAACTTTATTGAATCATATCTAATTTACATTAAATTTGTGCACATAAAACTATCTACAAAATATGGAAATCGCACACTTTTCTAAAGCCTAAAATCCTATCTAAATAACAACAAAATTCCAATATAAAGTTCACACTCTAAAGAATAATGACACACAAAGAAATCTGAGAAAGGAATTTGAGAAAAGCAAAGGCTAAGTGGGTGAACTAACTAAGGGAAAATAGCCTAAAACTAAGGGAAAAGGAGGGTAGAAAACATGGAATTCAAGTGGTTAAATAAGGGATTTATGCTAGCTATTCTCTTGGATGTCATTACCAAAGAATAACTAACTTGAATCTTGATTGAATAACAAACAAAAACTAGTAGAATTGAGATAAAGAAGAAAGGAAATAGCTAGATGGAAAAAAAGGTGCAAAATTAAAACACAAAACAATGACAACCAATAATGAAAACTAAACCAAAGAAAACAAACTATTAACCTAATTTGGAGAGCAAATAACCAAGATAATAATTAAAAAAATCAAAGGAAGAAAAAGAATCTAAGAAATCCCTAAGTCCAGTAGCAAATAACACCAAAGGAAAGCTTAATTTTCAAGTGTATCGCCTACCTCTAATTGGAAAATTTGTTTGGAACATAAGGCTATATATAGATGAGTGGTTTCCTAACTTAGGGAGAGGTGAAAAACATAAGGAAAGTGACCCTAGGGATAGGGTATTGAGTGAGGATGGTTGGGATGGGAGTTTAGAAAGGTGGAGGAGTCTTGGAATGGTAGGACTCTTGAATGGAAAGTCAAATTCCTGATGATATTTGGTAATGAGGTGGAAAGTGACGAAAAAGTAGGAAAAACATGCATAAACACCAAAAATAGAAGGGTCTCATCCTACTGGTCCACATTCCATCTTATCCTAATGATATTTCACTTAATTATTTTGAAAATATCCCTTGAATCTAATGGATAATCCTGCTAATTTTCCTCCAATCCTAACCTTCCATTTGGCTTAGCTTAATGACATTGATGGCTAACTTTGAGGGCTCTATTGCCAGGCTTCGTGATAGCTTAGATAGCTCTCTTAGCCTGGCTTCACGGTTCTACCCCTTGGCTTGAGTGGCTTGAATGGTTTGGCTCCGATTCCTTAGCTTGTCACATTCTCCCATGGCTTATAAGGCTAAGGTGGCTTACATGCAACCTATGCAAAAGTGGTGAAAGTGCATGGGTTACTTCAAGGTCTCAATTTGGCCAACTTTAGCTACTTTAATTGCAGCCATTACTAGTTCACAAGATGATCTTAACTTTGTTTTCATGTTGGATGGATGATTTTGAGGCTTTTACTTGATCTTTTGAACTTGATCTTCAATGTTCATCTTGATTGATTGTGGTCGTTAGATCGCCATCTTACTTCCTACAAAAATTAAAAAACACTAATTAAATGCTAAAAAAATGATTAATGCATACTTTCCTTGGATTAGCTTCTAGACCTACAAAATAAAAAACTTTTGCTTCATTAGGTAAACAATGCATGTATTATGAATTTTGGTGAAAAATCCTATTTTACCCCAACAAGTTATAACACATAGGTCATTAATTGGGGTGTTTTTAATGCAAAACTAGATACTTATCACACCCCTCAAACAACAATTTTCTATTCTCAAGAAAAAACATGTGAAAAATCATTTTACAAAATAGGTACCAAGCACTACTTTCGTAGGTACTTACAATTGCATTTAGCATATGCAACAAGCCCTTGCATCTCTAAGTTACCTCTAGTGGATGAGTTATGCCTCATGAGGGTTTGTTTTACCCATAAAAATTTTCCTAAGGTTGTCTCCTATTTTATCTTAGAGAATCTTCATTCATTAGGACCCTACTAGTTTTTCACAACTTAATGGAGAGAATTGATAATTTTAAAAATCATACATACTAAAGACATATCATCTTAATTATTTCTTTGAGTGCATGTGTGTGGACAGCCACATAAGTTCCAACTTCTAAGGGGATATGCTTAAATTCCATTAGAAATATGTATTGACCTTAAACTCTCATAGGCATACTCTAAAAAATGAAGCTCTCAGATAAGGGTTTAAACATATTTCTCTCTTTATATGACTGGATTCAACAAAGCTAATGGTTCACCTAAATTTTGAAGTGCTAAAGAGACAAAGAAAAGTGATCCTTAAGAGTGGATTCATTATGAAGAATAGTAGGGGTGTTTTACCTTAATTCCTTCTTTTTATTTCCTCTTTAAGGCTATATTCTACCTAAGATCCATAAGTCTTTAACTACGGCGAAATGTAGGCTTGGGTAGGGTTTTGAAAAGAAGGGTAAAGGAAATTTCAAAGGTTTGAAATTGAGTAGAGGTCCTCAATGAATATCTGTTAGGAAACTTTTCTTTTGGTTTGGTTGAAGTGAATTTCCTTTGTATTCTTGTCTTTCACTTTTTCTCTTATTTTTTTGGTACTTCTACTTTTTACTTTTTTTTAGGGGGATTCATTGGAAGAAAGACTACGAATTTTCATACTTCATTTACTTTTTGTCCACTTTTGAACTTTTCTACTAACTCTACTCATTTTTAAAATGGGTAATGGTTATTTATTTTACTAGTTTTTCTAGGTTAAGGTGAGATTAAGGAAAAAGGCATAATCATAGGCTCAAATGCTAACTAGTTGTATGGAATATACTAGGTAGGCTTTATGTCTCTCAGCTAAACAAAGTTGGCCTATACATTTCTTAGGTTCCCTAAAGCTTATCAGATTCAATAAAATTTTTGAAAAGAGCTATTACTCCTATTTATTCTTGATAGCTAACCAAATAAAGGATAATAGGATCACACTAAGTTATGTACGTTGAAGAAACTGCGGAGTAACTTATAACTCTTTTGAAAGAAGATAGTCTCTAAACTCACTAGGTTATAGGTCTTCATTGATTTTCATTAGGGTCTCTAAGTTATACCTCCATATTATTCGTTACTATGTGCTGTGTATAAATATTTTCTAAACATTAACCTTCACAAAATGCTTCAACACATAAATAAGATGCAAAACTAGTCAATTGCACTCCCATTAAGAGGGGAAAATAGTAGAATTACTACATTCTAAACATCTAGTTCTCATCATAGTAAGGAAACTCTACTTAAAAACTCTCTCTCTCTTTTGTATTTTGTTTTATTTGAAAAAACTCAAGAAACTTAAAAATCTTTATGTGAATCTACACCCACCAAACTAAATGAAATGTTGTCCCTAATATTTGAAAACACAGGACATCTATATGATAATTAAGCAATGTAGACTCTAAGACCTTGGCTTGCCTTCCAATGAGGGCTAAGTTTAACATCTTCAGCCAGATGCTAACAATTGCAATTACAATAGTGGTAGAACTTCTGGAACTAAATCTTCAATTAAGTTACAAGAGTCATCAAGATCTAATTGTTGATAGATGGAATTGAAAACATTGAGCTCAACTTTAATGTTACCAAAGGATAATTGTAACACTCTGTTTCTATAATTTATGATTGCATGAGATGTCACCAAGAATGGACGTCCAAGAATCACTGGGATCTAACTTCTAGGGTTTGATACAGGTTGGATATTTAGGACAATGAAATCGATAGAAAAATAAAACTAGTCCACCTTTATTAATATATCCTCAACCATACCACATAGAATCTCAATTAATCTATTAGCTAACTACAATGTGGTGTTGGTTTGCTTAAGCTCACCAAGCCATAGTTGCTCATAGATAGAATATGGCAACAGATTAATACTAGCCCCTAAGTCAAGTAATGCCCTATCTATGACATGATATCCTATAATGCAAGAAATTGTAGAACATCTTAGATCTCTAAATTTTGATGGGGTGTTGTATTGAATTAAAGAGCTCACCTACTCAGTGAGGAAGGCTTTCTTTTGCACATTAAGCTTTGGCTTTGTAGTGCAAAGCGCTTTAAGAACTTGGCACAAGCCAAAATATCCTTTATAGCATTGAGTAATCGAATAATTATTTGCACATGTTTAAACACTTCCATTATCTCATTAAAATTTGTTCCTTTCTTAGCCTCATTGAGTAGTTGAGGGAATGGGGCTTTGGGCACATAGGGTGCCTCCACTATAGGCTCAAAAGGAGTAGGAGATTTCTGTTTAGTCTCTTTCTGCTATGTTACGTTGCCTTTAGACAAAAGTTAGTTTTTATGTTTTCTTACGAATTATTTCATTTAATATTTTAAATAAAGTAAAACATTTAACACGGTTCATGTCCTATAGAATGTTCAATTCATTTTTGTCAAAGGGATGCAAAAATAGCGTAAATTGCTGGGGCATTACATTATTACCCCCTTAAAAGAATTTCGTCCTCGAAATTCCACAAATCCTTACCTTCAAGTTAGCTGTGTTCTTGATAAGACATATTCTTCCTGAGGACTCCCTTAAAACTCGAACTAGGAAAATTCCTTTGCTTCATTCCCATACTTCTGTTGCCGACGAATCCATTATTCTGTTATCCAATACTCTAATTGGGTTAATACTTGGAATAATGTTGTCCTTAAAATGCTGATCATACTATCTTGTAACCAATCCTAGGCATGTTCTCAATTTATCCTCGTTATAATTCCTTCCACAAGGCCTTACACATATATATATATATATATATCGTCAATATATCTTATTTGTTTATTTTAAGTATATATGGGCCACTTTCACTGCGTAGTCTGATACATAGTCCCATGCGTGGCAAGTTATCATTACTGGTTTCTATCTGTATTTTGTATAGCTACCCATCCTTAGATGCTCATATTCCTTTGATCATGTATAGGATAGTCTCCTTAGATGACCATACTCTCCTACTCGTATATAAATTACTTCATACTTCTTTGAGATCATATGATCTTATTCCTCCTATTTCACTTTGAATAGCATAAGATAATCCCTTTTTCCTCTTGTCTTCCATCTAGTGATCTCTTCATCATCCATATCTCCTTTTAATGGTTGGTTGTATGTCATTAGTAAGTGTCCAAAAAAAAAGGTTACATTCTTTCTATTGTGTCTAACTTTGCTTCTTATCTTTTATATTTGTCCCTAAGATACTTCAATAACTGACATGGTATCATGTGCTCTACAGCCAATCCCTTGATTAACTTTGAATTTCAACTATCTGTCACTTTTCTACTATAACTTGTGTCCTCAACCCATATTATATTAAAAATAAAATAATTCAAGTAGCATCCTCCATCACTAATACTATCTTCTATTACAATTAGGATATCCAAACTGTACATCAAGTTTCATAGATGTTGAAGCCATCAAATGCTTTTCTTCCTGAAGAGTTTATGCAAACTCATGTTAAATGCTTTATGGTTAATTCATCATCATGGGTCAAATGTTCTCGTATAGAGGCCTATCTCGTTATTCACATTAATTTGTCATTAGAATTTCCAACAATGTTCCCATTTATGCAAAAGGTCTCTTATTCATAACCGAGTACCCTTACTAGGTCATGGTTGAATCTTTGTCATTATCCTCTTTGTTCTTTCTTTGCTTGATGGTTTTCTTTGTAATCTTTTAGTCCAAAAGATCTATACTAAATCCAGTAGGGTTAGTCCTTAGGAAATTCCTTCAATTGATTTTTTGTACTTGGTATATGCACATAACATCTAACTTTTGTCTAAAGGCAACGTAACATCAAATCTCACCTTATAATGTGCTGGCCACCTCAACTTTTCTCCTTCCATTCCCTATATCAATATGTTGTTCAATCTTTTATTACTATGTTATCGTCAACCAGTCAGTCTTAATTGTCAGGGGGTATCATCATCATAAGTAGTGGTTTTCTCAATTCCTCAAATTTTATATTTCAAGTGCCTCCTTGTACTTAGCTTATAATAGCAGTTCTCGTTCGATAGCTATTACATCAAGTTATGCTGAAGCTGTTAAATCATCAAATCTGAAAAACACTCAAGTAAGCATGGAACATTTTCATAGACATATAGAAAGAGAATTTATTCGATTACCTATTGATCTCTATCCAGATGTATAGGTTATGAGCTCAACAGTCTCTCTAAAGCGATCAGTGCTTATCCAGATCAGTAGCATCTTTCAGACCCACAGTGATTTCTATGGTTTGTCATGGTATCTATTCAGGTTTGGAAAAATCTGTCTCATTGGTGGAGACTGATCCTTATTTTTGCTTCTGTCTCAGTTGTTACTGTATTCATTGTACTTGTAGCTCCTCCATGATGTGGCCTAATCAACTAACCTCATACCCTCAAAGCACTTAGTCTAACAAGTACTTCTTTTAGGTAAAAATTCATGTCCAAATACTTATAATATCCCTCTGAGTATATAACTTCGACTATTAACATATTTGATTAAATAGGGCGGGATACCTTTATTTAGTCAACAGTACTCTAAAGGTAATGACTAAATAATGGTCTTAAGATATTTGCTCTTCCGAATTTATGATAGCAAGACCTCAATTCGATCCTTGATGGTACCCTACTTGTTGAAGAAAGACAAATGGACAAGTTACTGTCCCAGCTTAATTCCTTTTTCAATATACTTTATTTACTCATGTAGTGGCAAGGTAGGATATCACCAAATTTTCCTTTTTATGGACTATATCCATTGGTGTTCCTCATAAGCTAATGGATCTGATAAGATTCTAATTTCAATAATTGATATAGGCATCAAACTATTTGTAGAATTTAATTTCTAGTTCGTCACCATTCCTCTTCGGAAATTTTCGTGCAGCATAATGTCCTTTCATTCAATGCTCTACTCAAAGTCTTAAACCCCATATGCTTTCTCTTTTATACTCTTTTACAATAAGATCACCAACTCAACTAGTATTATTCCTTCGCATTTGATTGGTTTATCTTCCCAGATGATTCAAGATGAAAGATTTGTATGGATCTATTCTTTCCTCAATAAAGTCATGACCTTTTTCTTTTGAATATACAATATTCATCGAATACTTATAGTTACATCTCTATCTCTTTCTCTCTTTTCTTCAAAATCCTCATTTTTGTCTACCTAGATCAATTTCTCTTATAAGTTCCTATTAGGATCAATCTATTGTTATAGATCTGTCATCCCTAGTATTATCATCAAAATCTTTTGGTAACTCAGTCGAATACAGTTCCCTATCATATTCATGTTATATTCCTCTTAATCACATAATATGTCAATTGTACATCTTCTGATCTCCTCCATTATACTTAGGTTGTCATTATTCGATAGCACTTCACTCTTCATAAGACTCCAATTAAGGTAAAATTGAGCTAAGTCCTTCAGGATCCATACCTTTGTGATCTAGTACGAGTCATAGTTATCCCCTAGTATCATCTTGTATGCTCATCGTTATTAGATTATCATTAAAATCTTCTCAAAGTCTATCTTTTACATCCCCTATCATACTCATATCATATCCTTGTGATAGTGTACTCATATTCTGATATTCTTTATGATGGTAAGATAACCATCTAGGTTCTTCGATGTTCTTATCTTTGGTGAGATTGATCTATTACAGGTCAGAATTATCTACTAACACGTTCACCAACATCTTCCTTCATTATTCTCATCATAATATGATCCATATATGAGTTTTCATATTTGCACCACTGCACAACAATCCTTATTGATAAGATTTAAGCCATCCAATATCTAAGTATTTGCTAGACCCATCTCCTTTTTCACCTATTGGTTTATGGTGAAATGCCTTGAGCATTAATATTGTAATCCTCAAATAGAAGTAGTCATCTCTACTACTTCTTCTTGATTTTCTCTATTGTCTAGGACCCTTGGACATGCTAGACTGGCTATGAAAGGATAAAACCTAGGCTCTAATACCAACTGTGACGACCTGGGTTTTCCCATGCATTTTTAAATGCAATATCTAATTCCTAAGGCGGGATGCATCCCTATTTAAAAACCATGCAATGTAGTGGAAAATCTTTTCATTTAAACTCATTTTGAAAACCTCGAGTGTCATTTGCTTTCACAACAATCAAAGTAGTTTTTTTGAAAAATATTGTAATCATAAATGTCTTCCTAGGTCTATATAGTCACAGCTCACAGCCCAACTGTAAATAAATACAGATACATGTCCAAAGGGTAGAGTGTTTACTTACATGTATAATTGTCTCTTTTTGATTTACTTGCTCCTGAGGCATCTTCAACTCATGAATGGAGTTGTCCTAAAAAATGATATATTTGGGTGTCTTCTGTCACGTGCGTATCTTGTCCTTAAGTGCTTACTTGTGTCTGAAAAATGTTAAGGATTGGGTGAGTATATACTATACTCAGTAGGAGACCATCACTACTATGCTATGTTTAAAATCATATGCTCTTTAAAACATGTGCATGTTTGAACACTCATGTTCAATATTGATATTAAAAACCATTGTCGAATTGGAATACTGACGACTTAAAGAATCGCATAATCCAAGTTGCAAGTATCATATATATCATAAACATAATGATATGCATAAGATGCTCAACTAAATCCAACTCATGGATATATGGTATGGTCGACCAACCTCATGTCATGCCATATGCAATGCAAGTAAATCCTCATAACATAGTGCCTACTATGCCCATGACCTCCTCGTCGTGTGGTCCCCGGGTACCTAGGAACACTCGATCATAGCCTCCACAGGGCATATGACACTTCTTAGTCGTAATTCATGCAATTTATGGAATCGGTTGCAAAACATGCATGCAATGCATAAAATCTGCTCATGCTAGTATCATATTCAAAGTCATAACCCTGCCTATAAGCCTGACAGCCTAAAAGCCTGCCAGCCTGTCAGCTCTCTCTGGCCCACCCTCATCGGCCAAGGCTACACTTATCATGCAATCTATGCATATAGCACATGTCTTGGTAATATATGTAATCATTTGCAAAACAAATCTATGCATAATGTATTTGTCATATGCATGCTGAATTCATTTATAAAATTAAGTCACGCTAAACAAGTCATATAACTTATACTTAAAACATGCATTCTCAAAACAATCATGGGCTCTTTTGAAAAGTCTAGTAACGATAGAAAACCTACATCAAAAAATCATGGGTTCTTTTAAAAATTCTAGTAGTGATAGAGAACCTACCTCAAAACATCATGGTTCTTTTAAAAAGTCTAGTAGCGATAGAGCACCTACCTGGTTTGGTCACACTAGCCCCCTTGTCCTCGTACGCTCCTGCTCATAGTTTAGGGAAAAAGGTTAGTTTGGCCTATTTCTATAGGTTTTAGAATGGTTGATCTCACTTCTTAGGCATTAAGGGTTCATTCCCATGCCTATGGGTCTCCTAAGGTCCTAACTGGGGCTTGGTATCGTCAGGTTTACAAAGGTTTAGTGGCCCTACACCACTATCATAGTTTAAGGATCATGCCCACCTTAGATAGGGCCTTGATTAGGTATTTTATGGTCTAAGTGTATCCACGTCGTCGATACAGACACAACGCCTTTCGCGGCACCTCAATCGAAGTCCTAGAACTCAAGTTATGGGCGTTTTAGTATTCAAAATACATGGAAGGCCCACAGACGCACCAGGCCTTCTGCTCGTTTTCTTGTTTGCAGGCACTTCCATGGACAAGCCTGGTTCGACCCTGTCGAACCAGTACACCCAGGTACTATCCCTGGGTCCTTTTTGGCTCCCGAGAGCCCCGTTTTGCATAGTTTTTCATGTAAAAACTTGGGGGAACTCATCCTAAGATTAAGGGGGAGATGGGTTTGGAGGGGTTTTGGGCATAGCTGGTTCGTGGTCGGGTTTTTCTCACATTTTCTCCTCTTGTTTGCTTCTCCACGATGGATTTTTCCCAGGCTTTTGGGCTGCCATTGGAGGCACCCAAGAGCTCTATTTATAGAGCTCGAAGAGGGTTCTGGAGGGGGTTCTTACCGCCATGGAATGGCAATGGAGAAACCTCCAGAATGGTAGTGGTTTCTCCCTTGCACACCGCCGTTGTAGAACCCTCTAGGAGGTTGAAGAAGAGGGTTGCCTGTATCAAAATAGGTCCCTATTTTTCTCAGGCCAAATCCGTTTTTTAATTTAAATTACACTTTTGCCCTTGAACTTCAAAGGGCCATAACTTGCTCATTTTAACTCTGTTTTGAGTGATTTTGGTCTTATTGGATTCCTTTTTCCGAGACGCACCTAAGGGTAATATTCTTAGGACCAAATTTCTGGGTCTAGTCAGGGTGAACGGTGAAATGGCCAAAATACCCTTATCTCCAAAAAGGGAACTTTTCATTTCCTATAGAATGTCCAATTCATTTTTGTTAAAAATAGCATAAATTGCTCGGGTATTATAGTTTCCCATGGTTTTAACTTAGTTATTCTCATTAAGTGGTTGTACTCTCTCCTTACAACCAATATTTTTGGGTGAAGGATCTGAATGGTTGAAATAGAGATTTTAGGATAGTTCATTAGAGTTATATTTCATTTCAGTAGATGTATGTATAAGAAATATTAGTTATAATGTTGAACATTTGTTAGTTTCATTGTCATGAATTAGAGTTAGTGATGCATTTATTTAACTTTATTTATGAAAGTTGAATGTGGTTGAATGGTTATGTTTGGGCTATGATCAATGGTCTTGACTGGTTTATTGTATTTTGTATTTATGTTATGATATATGGAGTTTTATGGTATGAATCTAGATTCAAAAGATGGGGATTTTTGAACTTATGATTATTATGGTTTTATAAAATAAAAAAAAGTCAAATATCCACTCATTTCAAAAATTATTTAGAAAAATCCCCGTCAACACAATTGCATTGATTATGTTCACTCCTAATTCCTTTTCCATGATTGCAATCACACCTTTGCTTCATACCCAAGGAATTGTCTTTGCTATACTCCATTAATGGAGCCCCAGATGTAATTGTCACCTTCATAAGAAATCCCACAAATGCACTTTTCTAGGATTGAGCAAGCTATGATGCATTTTGTTGGTAGAATAATTCATATGGCTTAGGGTCATTCATCTTATTTGTTGCATCTTTAATTAGGGTGAGTACCTATCTAACCTTGGTTGGATAGCATATAGGTTGCATTAGTTTTCATTTGTTTTGCATTTCATATTTAAGTGCTTTATGGTGGAATGGACTTAATATTAGTAAGGGCCCCACAAGAACCCTCATAAGATAAGGACTGAATTTCATCACCATCTACTTGGCCTACCTAAGAATCAATCAATAACCTTGTATGTCACAATCCCAACCCTTGAACTTTAATTTTAAAATCAAGTAGAAAGAGACTTAGGGTATTGAGCTCATAGGATGCTTTTAGAAGGATGCAATCTATTGTCACTCTAGTAACTTTTGAGCACTTTGGTTATAGTAGGTGTCTTAAAATCTAAGTAATTTTCTCATGCCTTCCATTGACGTTGGTTGAGGCCTAAACACCTCCTGAAATAAAGAATCTATTAACCACTTTATAGCAGAATCCAATTGGTAAGCAATAATCAAATCTGACTAAAACGAGTTATCTAGATCTAGGTCTAGGAAGCTAACACCTATACACTAACAAAAGATAATGATGACACTGCTTGATTAATGGATACTAGGATTTGATTGTGCATCATTTATCTTAGGACTAGCATTTAGGTTTCATATAGTTAGGGTTTTCAATTCATACTTTAAAAATAAGCACTCATTCGTTGTACATACCGATTAGTTTTGTTGTTAGAGAGGTATGACTTAGAGACCCTGAGAAAAATCAGTGGATACCTATAACCTAATGAGTTTAGAGATTATCTTCTTTTAGAGAGTTATAAGTAATTCCACAGTTTCTTTAATGTGCATATCTTAGTGTGATCTTGTTATCCATGTTTTGGTTAGCTATCAAGAATAAATAGGAGTAATAGCTTTCTTTCTAGAAACTTTATTGCATTTGGTAGGCTTTAAGAAACTGAGGGAATGATATATACTATCCTTATTTAGCCCAAAGATATAGAGCCTATCCAGTATATTCTATAGCATTAGTTACCCCTTTGAGCCTATTATTAAGCTTTTCTTTCTTAACCCCAATCACCTTAACCCAAAATAAACCAATAAAATAAATATCCATTACCCATTTTTAAAATGAGTAGAGTTAAGTGACAAGTTTAAAAAAAGGACAAAAAGTTAAAGAAGTGAGAAACATCAGAAGTATTTCTTTCAAAGAAGTCAAAAGGAAAAAGAAGAGTGAAGAAAAATGAAAAGAGAAGAGTATTATCAAAAAAACAAAAGTGAAAAGAAAGATATATTAGAAATAGAAAAGTTGAAAAAAGAAAGACAGGATTACCAAAGAAATTTGCTTCAATCAAAGAAGAATTATCCAACAATAAAAAAGAAGACCCCTACTCAATTTTGAACCTTTGAAATCCTTGTACACTTCTTTTTTGAACATATCCTAAGCCTACATTTCCTCCTATGTTAAGAGCTATGAATCTTAGGTGGAACATAGCCTCAAAGAGGATACAAAAATAAGAAATTAAGGTAAACTACCCCTACTATTCTTAGTGACAACATTCACTCTTAAGAATCAATTTCCTTTTCCCTTTAGCAATTAAAATTTTATGTGAACCATTAGCCTTATTGGATTCGGTTACGTAATGAGAGAAATATGTTTAAACCCTTATCTAAGAACTTCATTTTTAAGAGTATACCTGTAGGATTTGAAGTCAGGACATATTTCCAATGGAATTTAAGCATATCCAGTTAGAAGTCATGACTTATGTGGTTGTAAACATAGATGCACTCTAAGAGATAACTGAATGAAATGTCTTTAGCATATGGATAATTTTTGGAATTGTTAGTCGTCTCTATTAAATTGTGAAAAATTAGTAGAGTGCTAATGAAAGAAGATTCTTTGAGATAAAATAGGGTACTCAACCTTACGGTACTTTGTAGGTATATTCACTGCAAGCCCACATAAGACAAAACTCATCCACTAAGGATAACCTAGGGGTTTAAGGGCTTGTTCATGTGCTAAATGCAAACGTGAGTACCTATGAAAGTTGCACTTTGTACCTGTTTTTGTAAAATGGTTTTTCACATGTTTTACTTGGGACTAACAAAATGATAGTTGGGGGTTGTAACAAGTGTCTAATTTTTCATAAAGCCCACCCAATTAGTTACCCATGTGTTATAACTTATAGTAGTAACTTAGGTTTTTTAGACCAAAATTCATAACACGTGCATTTTTTACCTAATGAAGCAAAAATTTGATATTTTGTAGGTCTAGAGGCTAATTTGAGGTAAGTATGTGATTATTCATATTTTTCTAGGATTTAAATCAAATTTTTTCTTTTTTTTTACTTTTGTGGGAAGAGAGATGATGATTTGATGGCTGAGATTGATCAAGATGAATATTAAAGATCAAGATCAAAAGATGGAGTCAAAGCTTAAGACTCATCAATCCAACATGAAGCAAGCCATGTATTTCCACCACATTTGCATGAGAGCCATTCAAACCATTTTAGCCATTAAAACCATGAAAAAGGGTGATAAACCATACAAACTACTCAGGCCTTGAAGCCAACCATTGAAGCCACTTAAGCCACTATGGAATGATGACAAGTGAGCCATCAAGCCAAGGAGGAGTACCACATGGAGTCACACAATTGGAGCACCAATTCAAGCAACTTTTCTATGTTAGTGTATTTTTTAGGGATTTTGTGAGATTAATGTAAAAAGTAAGATAATCATGCATTAAGGAACCCATAAAGAGAGAAATTCCCATATTCCTAATCCATTTCTTAATCCACCCATCCTACTAGGTTTCCACATTTTTAAGTGAAGGAGGAAGCAACCATCCAAAAGGAAGATGCCCCTCACTTTCCAATTTGGTGATCAAGGGTTTCCTAAATAGGAAACCTTAGATCTACTTCGATTTAAGCAAGTTCAAAACCCTAGATCTTTGAACATCTTTCCTAAACCTTATTGCTTACCTAATTATTTGACTTTCCATCAACCAAACATCACAAAATTAGAAGGGAAAGAGCTCCTCATTCCTTCTAGGAAAAAGGTGCATATATCCTTTTCAAAATTAGAAACAGCCATCCCATGCTTCTTATTATTCTCTGTCATGTTTATGATATCATCTGCTAATTCATCTTCCACCAAACCTTCCTCATTCAATACCATACCCCTAGGTCCACTTTCCTTATGTTTTCACCCCTTCCTAAGTTAGGAAACCACTCATCTATATATAGCCTCATAGTCCATACGATTTTTTCAAGTGGAGGTGAGTGACACACCTTGAAATCAAGCTTTCCTTTAGTGTTACTTGCTGCTGGACTTTTGGATTTCTTAGAGACTTTTCATACTTTGGTTTTTTAGTAATTGTCTTAGTTATTTTCTCTCCAATTCAGGTTAGTAGTTTACTTGCATTGGTTTTCATTGTTTTGCTTTCTAGTTTTGCACCTTTCTTTCCATCTATCTATCTCATTTCTTCTTTACCTCAATTATACTTGTTTTTCTTTGTTATTCAACCAAGATTCAATTTAGTTATTTTCTAGTAGTGACAGCCAAGAGAAGATCCAGCTTATATCCTTGATTTCCCCACTTGATTTTCATGTTTTCTACCCACTTTTTTCCTTATTTTTGAGCAGTTTTTCCATAGTTAGTTCACCCACTTAGCCTTTGTTTCTATTGAATTACTTCCTGGGTTTTCTCTACACGTCATTACACTTGAGAGTGAGAGCATTATATTAGAATTTTTTCTATTTTTTACATAGGATTTTAGGCTTTACAAAAGTGTGCAATTTCATATTTTGTGGACTATTTTATTCTCATAATTTTGATGTAAATTGGACATGATTCAATAACATTTTGTGGTAATTATTATTATGGAATGTTTCTTTCATCAATGTAATTTGGATCTAGGTTGTTTACTTGAATTAAAGTTATGGTTTCAATAGCTTTCTATTGTAAGATTTATTGACTGTTTTTTTCTAGAAATTTGCTTTTCCTTAAATTTATGCTTTAATTCCAGCAATTGAAACATCTTATTTTCCTGAATCCTTAGGTACCCATTTAGATTTTCATATTTTTTATTTGATACCATAGTTATTTTTCATAGTAACTCATTTTAGGTGCATTAAATTTCACCATCTTTAGGGCTCCAAAATCATGCACAAAGTCCATAAACCATGCACAACAATTCTAAATCTCATTCCTTTCAGATTTTTACTTAGTTTAGCTGATTAATTTAGTTTCAGAGGTATTTAATTCATTTTTTGTATCTTATGTCAGGTTTAGAAAGTTTTCTTGTTTAATATTAGAATTTTCTTTCTTTAGGATGTTTTTAGGATTTAGAAAGTGTTAAATTTAGAAGGTCTCTCTAATGGTAGTTTCCATTCATATGCATGTTTCAAATTTGTTGTTAAACTTAGTTAGATCTTATTAGTTACTTGTTTTTGCATGTTATTTTAGTGTTAAAAAGTTTCCTAAATTGGTTTTAGAAAGTTCTAACTTTATAAAGTTTCTAATTCTAGTTTAGGAAAGTGTTGATTTAGAAGTTTCCATTTTAAAAGTTTCTTTAGTTTATGTTTCCTACATTAATTCATGCTTGTTTTGCAATTGTTTCCTTTAGTTAAATACTGTTAGTTAGGTAAGTTTCCATTCTAACTGCTTAATTTTAGTTTTTAGAAAATTTCTTTTTATTCTAGTTCTATTTCCATGCATGTTTCCATTTCATGTACTTTAAATTCCTAATTTAATCACATCACTATATCTTTGGCTGAAGTTAATCAATTTGAATAAAAGCCAATCTACTACAAATCTATGAGATTTCTCATTAGATCAACCTCACTTGCATGAAAATACTACATGGATTCATGCACTTGCAAGTTTTAATTAAAACAACAACACAGGCTGATCAAAATTTTATCTCGCCGATCAAGCTTAATTATAAATGGGCATTCAAATTGATCTAATTTTGATGGACCAGATCAATAGAAGCCCAAGCATTTTATGATCAATTCATCTATTCCATCGCCAAGCTCATGTAAGCCTAGATCAATCACACTAAGGTATGAAAGTGGAAGACCATAAATGGGCTCCACTAAATCCTTCATTCTTTCACATGTTAAGGGCCCACAAAGTTGGGAATGTATAGAATGGAAGAATGTATGGCATATGGATGATAAGGGAGCATATGGGATATCATTTGATGATGAAGGATTACACTTGATGGTCTCCTAAAGTGAAGATCGAGTCAAAATAAGTAATTGGAATTAGATGGATGGATGAAGGGTGGAGATCTTAAGGACAATACCTATATGTTGTTGCTATGTGTAACATGAAGAGTTGCTAGTTAGAAACAAGCTAATAGCTTGACCTTGTGCAAACAAAGGGGAGCTACTAATGTTATTAAGAGAAAATACATAGAACCATTCCACTTTCATCAAAAGATGATGATTGGAGAAGAGAATCAATGGTAGGTGAATAGGGGCTCAAAGAGATAAGGAGTAGCTAGTAACATTAGATACTTCTCACTCTATTTAAGGGGGAGAAAGGAACGAAAAAAGGGGGAAAGAAATTAGAGAGGAGGAAGAAGAAGAGGTGGAGTTGGAGTTGGGGGAAAGAGATAAAATTCCTTTCCCTTCTTAATCCACTAGTGTAGTAAGCATGTTACTTTACTATTGTTCTTATTTTTTCATATAATTTCACCTTTCTTAGAGTTAAAAGTAAAGAAAGAAAGTTTTCATTGAAAGTCTCTCCCTCTCCCCCCCTCTCTCTTCCATTTGTTTTGAAGTTCCAACCATAGCATAGCATGGAAGTGTTATTACTTTGTTCTACCAACAGCACCAACACTCTAGCTTCCAAAGGCTATGAATGGTAGTGACTTATAGGTTAAATAGAACAAAGGAAAAGCTAGAACTAAGTTCTCTAGTATTTCTTTAAAATATTTCCATTGGGTGAAAGCAAGAAAGTAGGGCAAAATCTAGGTTTTTCCAACTCTGTTTCACTACTGCTACCCCACAGGTGTGCAGTAATAGAGCTTCAGTTTTCTTTCTTGCCCTCATTTGTTTTGGTGTTGATCAACGATCTAATTTTGATAATGTTCTAACCTCACCCAGGAAGAAGTGAAATGAAGTTTTCTTAAGGAGGAATGGAGTATAGCAAGGTATCTTAATCCCTTTCCTTTTTTTCATTATTACTGGGAGAGAAAATAGAGGATTGAATTTTTGTTTTTTTAGTCATGCTTTTGTTCATATTTTAATGATAAAATGAATTAGAAATGTTCTCCTAAGCCTTAAGAAGAAGTTTTCACTAGTATCTAAAATTTCATTAAGTTTTGAGTGAGATTTCTTGAAGACAATAGTAACAAGTACTGTTTACGTACTGTTGTTATCTGTGACTAACCTACCATATTCATCACATGCTCACTAGTTTACAAAGGCAATAAGTACTACTCTAGTGCGCAATGAATTGGCCACATTTATGATAAAAAAATATTCATATCTATGTATCTTATTAAAAATATACCAATACCATTGGATTCTTTCACATTCAATTATTCTATGTACCAAACTTCAATGAAACATTCAATCTTTAAGGTGACAATATTTGGCCAAAGTACCCTTGTTCATTATGCTCATTGGCTGTATGAAGGAAAAGCATACAACTCTCAATGATTTTGTACTTTGATATCTCATTAAATTATTATCTGATTTCAGCTTGTAATATCTTGTTTTAAAGTTTATTAAAGACCAATTTGGCATGTGATAATATCATTGATAATGACTGGAATTATAATTTTGTTTTTCTAAATCAAATGCTAGTGACACTCTATAGTTATAGTTGCACACTGCAAGCACATGTTTCTCTTTGAATTCTTATTGGATTTGAGAGAAATTTGATATGGAGGTTCTTGGATACATTTGAAACATGATGAGTTAAGGACATGTTGAAGAATCTTCTAAAAATTTGAAATATTTCATGTTATTTGTTTCTTGTATCTCTATCATTCTTTCCTTGTAATTTTACTCTTTATCAATCATTGTAATAAGCAAGAAAAAAAGTAGTGGAAAGAAGATATTTTAGCATAATTTTAGGATAGTTCTTTTCTTCAGTTTTAGCTTAATTAAATTCTTTTAAATTTATATTTAATTCATTTATGTTAAATTAGAAATTATGCTAGGCTACTTTATTTCTTCTCTTAGGATTGGAGTGATCCTAGAATAATATTAGGGAATACCACTCATAATTCATAATGTCTTAAATATCTTAGAAAATTTAATTTAAAATGTATCTTAATTTGAAACAGATAGAATTGCCCTTTGTACAATTTTTTGATTCATTGTCATTACCTTTTATATGAATACTTGGAATTAATGCTTGTTTAATTATAGTCATGTTTTACATGCAATACGTAGGATTTGGTAATCTATCTAGCTTCTAATGATCAATGATTTATGCATTAAATTTTTAAACAAACTACATTCTGTAAAAATGATAATAGTTTTAATCTACTCCTTGAGTTATAAGGAGAATAACAAGTGTTGAACCCTAATGCTAATCTAGGTGATCTCTAATTCTAACCTTCAATCATAGTTTATTTTCTTGATTCAAAAGATCTAATCCATTTGATCATTCATTGCCTTATCCTGTAATCTTTCTAGTGTAAATCTTTTAGGATCATTAGAGCTGAATAATTTAGTGCTTTAAACTCATATTGTATCCTCCCCATGGATTCGACCCTACAATATTACAATTGATTAAATGTGCACTTGTAGGAAAACTCTCAACATGTTTCTGGGGTTGTTGCCTAAGAGCTGATCATGTGACCAAAGCAACATCATATTTGGTTTAGAATAATTAAATTAGTCATTTTTCTTTTGAGTGGAATTGTAGTGAGATCAACCTATATTTTATTTTAAATTGCAAATTCAATTTAAATGTTGTCATAATACAGGTTAAGGGTAAACCATCATTACTTGGAAGTGGAGGTGGTTTGTAAATGGTTTACCCTTGTAGGAGAAGACTTAATTCTAGGACCCCATTGTAAGATCTACTCAATCTTTTAGTTTTCCTAGATTAAGGATTTGCATTGTTAAAGTATATTTATGTACTTGTTTGGTAGTATAATCTCATTTAGAAAGCATTTATCTTTTAGTTTTTGCATTAGTTTGTTATTTTTCATGCATTTTTAAGACATGTTTATCTATTTTATGGAGACTTAATGTGTCATGATGAATGGAAATTGGTTAGTAAGGGCATCATACCTTATAGGATCAAGGATGGATTTCATCACCACCTCTTAGCCCACTTGGGCTAATCATCACCTGTAGTGCACCATAGTTGATAACTATTAAATTTTGTATAAAATGTACCCAATTGGTAGTCCAGGTGTTATAAAATCTAGGGTTATTTCTATGATTTTTTTGAAAATTCATAACACATACATTCTGAACTAATAATTCAAAAGTTTGATATTTTATAAGTTTAAAAGCTAATATAGAGTAAGTTTGCGAATAATCATATTTTTCTAAGAATTAATTTTTTTTTTTTATCATTCTTAAGTATTGAAAAGATGATCCAACGACCAATACCACTTTAGATGAGAATCGAAGATCAACTACCTTAGAGAGCAAGGACCAAAATTTCATTATTCCAAAGCTCAATCAAGGTTCAAGATCATCTTAGAAGAAGGAAGAAAATAATTAAAGATGACTCGAATGGGCCCATGCAAAAAAGCCATGCAATTCTAGCGCCTTTGCATGATAAATGGAGCCATGTAAGCCACTTAAGTCACCTATGACATGCAAGCCATCAAGAAAGGGACAAAGTCACCCAAGCCACCAAGATGAGCCATCAAGTGAGATTTGAAGTTAAGTCATGCCACATGGAGCCACACAATTGGAAGTCTTTTTGAAGCAATTATTCTATACAAAAATTGTAAAATTCAAAAGATAATTCGCAAGGGTTATAACATTGTAAGATAGCACACTAAGTTGATTAGAAGAGCCCATTCCCTATCTTCTTCCCATATTTCTCTCTCTTTCTCCCTATTTTCTCTCTCTTTCTAATCTCCCTCATGAATTGCATCTTAAGCAAGGTGGGGATGCCACCTTCCTTGAAAAGTGGTGCCTCCCCCTTTAAGACTCCCTTTTGGATCCCACCTTTCCACCCAGTTTGCTAGCACCTTACTAGAGTCATCATCATCATCATCATCATGACCTTAGGCCAATAAGGGGTTAGGCACATGAATCTTGTTCTTCCATTCCCCTCTATTAAGTACATGGCTTCATTTAGTCCCAAAGTTTTTAGATCTTTTGTCACAATTTCTATTCATATTTTGTTAGGCTTTCCCTTTGCCCTTTTAGAACCTTCTACTTGTGTTGCCTCGCTCCTTCTAACCAGTGTTGTTTTGGGTTTCCTTTATGCATGTCCAAACCTGTAATGCCAAAGCAATTTACGCTATTTTGGACATTCTATGGGAAATAAACTGTGTTAAATGTTTTACTTTATTTAAAATAATAAATGAAGGAATTTATGAGAAAACTTAGTACCATTAGATTCTACTCGAAAAATGGAATCCAACGCCTCAAAGAACGCCAAAAACGGAGTTCGTATGAAGAAGTTACGGTCGTTTAAAGATTAGGGGCATTTATGTAATTTAAACAGAAAAAAAGAAAAAGACAAACGCAGGGGACCGTTTTGATAACAGCACCCCCTACCGTCTTCCTCCTTCAAATTTCTCCAGAAACCCTCTTCTCCCAATTTCTCTAGAAAACACTAGGGTAAATGGCGGCACCGCCATTGAGGGGCACTGCCTTCTTCCCCCTATAAATACCCTATCTCCCTCTCTTCAAAATCACGATTTTTTGGTCATTTGGGACTGGGGTTTTTGGAAAAAATCGGAAACCCAGTTCTCTACGATTCCAGCAATGGCTAGGCCCAAGTCTGGCCAGCCATTCCTTTACCCGTCTCCTCATTCCCCTCTCTTCTCTTTTCCGGTCTTGGCATTGGGGTTTTTCTCTTCATCGAGTTTTCCAGCGACAGAGGGTTCTCAGAACAGGAACAGAGGTTCTACCACCGGCAATAGGCGCTCCATGGCTGCCCATGTAAGCCATTTTTCCCTTCCTTTCCGTCTTGCTTCCCCCAAGCTAGATCCACCCTAGATCTAGTCTTTTTCCAACTGGTCTTCCTAGCCAGAAAACGACCCAGCCGGTTCCAACCAGCTTTGCACGAACAAGGCATCCCAGGGTCTCCATGCTTCACCTGTGCCTGGGACTGGGTCCCTGGGACGGGTTCCAGGCATACGATAGTGCGTACATTGTCCCTGGTGCGTCCTTCGGGTGCATGCACGACATGGGGCATGGATCCTGGCTGGACCAAGATGCACGGGGTGCCCTGGGAACTGAGACGCGCCATGCTACACCAAAGGTGCGTTCGTACGATGCCATCCAGGATGCGAGTCATAGCGCGTCGCTCGAGCATGCATGTGCGCATGCAAAACGCGGTCCCTTGCACAGCCTTTGGACGCGCATGCACGTGAGGCGGTCGCGGTTCAACCAAGATGCACAGGTGTCCTGGGAAGTGGGACACGCAGACCTAATGAGACTTTAAAGTTAGGATCAAAGGACAATTTACAGAGATTAACTATTATATAGTAGATCCATATCATAGGATCTAGCCTGACAATGAATTAGGCAAGGACCATAGACCCTAAAAGGCAGATCTAGTGATCTAATGTCTAAATGGATTGAAATTGATAAGGACTCCTTGTTATCCATTCATATCCAGGAGTTTATAAATGAGACCCAGGGTCAGGATGAGTGATGAAGGACGCGACTCCAGGAGACTTCGAGGTAGGTGCTCTATCGCTACTAGACTTTTTAAAAAAAAACCTATGATTGTTTTGAGAACGCATGTTTTAAGTTTAAGTTATATGACTTGTTTAGCATGACTTAATCTTATAAACAAATTCAACATGCATATGACAAATACATTATGCATAGATATGTTTTGCAAACAATTGCATATATTGCATGATTTGTGAGCATTGAGTTCTTGAAAAATTGCATGTCCTTGAGGGTTACCAAAAGATGTTGGAGTGCCCAAAAGATGCTGGGTAGGCAGTTGTGAGGGACCCAAAGAGGACAGGTTTTGAAAAAATACATTGTGCATATATTGCCAAGATGTGCTACATGCATAGATTGCATGATAAGTGTAGCCTTGGCCGATGAGGGCGAGCCGATGAAGGTGGGCTAGAGAGAGCTAACAGGCTTCTAGGCAGGGTTATGACTTTGAATGCAATACTAGCATGAGCAGATTTTATGCATTGCAAGCATGTTTTGCAACCGATTTCATAAATTGCATGAATTACGACGAATATGTGTCATATGCCCCATGGAGGCTATGACCGAGTGTCCCTAGGCACCCGGGGACCACACGGCGGCGAGGTCATGGGCATTGTGGGCCCTATGGTTTGATGATTTACCTGCATTGCATATAGCATGACATGAGGTTGGTTGATCATACCATATATCCATGAGTTGGATTCAGTTGAGCATCTTATGCATATCATTATGTTTATGATATATATATATGATACTTTCGACTTGGATTATGCGATTCTTTAATTCGTCAGTATTCTGATTCGACAATGGTTTTTAATATCGATATTGAACATGGTTGTTCAAACATGCACATGTTTTAAAGAGCATATGATTTTAAACATAGCATGCATTGCAAAACTAGTAGTGATAGACTCCTACTGAGTATAGTATATACTCACCCAATCCTTGACATTTTTCAGGATAGCTCCGTTCATGAGTAGAGGACGCCTATGTTAGTGCTACGAGCAAGTAAATCAAAAAGGAGACAATTATACATGTAAGTAAACGCTCTACCCTTTGGACATGTATTTGTATTTACTTACAATTGGGCTGTGACCTGTGACTGGGTAGACCTGGGAAAACATTTATGATTTCTGAAGTTTTTCAAAAACTACTTTGGTTGTTGTGAAAGCAAATGACACTCGGGGTTTTCAAAATGAGTTTAAAAAAAAAGATTTTTCGCTGCATTGCATGGTTTTTATAAAATGGTTTTCAAATAGGGATGCATCCTGCCTTAGGAATTAGATCTTGCATTTAAAAATGCATGGAAAAACCCGGGTCCTCACAAAACCATCTAAGTTCAATCTCCCTCATCTTGTTACCCATTTGTGCTACCCCTAAGTTTCCTCTAGTGTTTTCATTCCTATTTCTATCCCTTCTTATCTTGCCACTCATCCATCTCAACATCCTCATTTTTGCAACACTCATCCTATGAACATCATGTTCCTTAACTGTCCAACACTCTAATCCATAAAGCATGGCTGAACTTATGGTCATTCGATAGAATTTTTCTTTTAGTTTGAGTGGCACCCATATATCACACAAAGCTCCAGATGCGCATCTTCATTTGTTCCAACCCACTTGAATTCTCTGAGTAACCTTCCTCTCAATCTCTCCACTCTCATGAATCATTGATCCTAAGTACCAAAAGTGGTTTGTTATGGGGACTTCTTAGTTATCAATCTTAACTAGTATTCCATTCTTACTCCTCTCCTTGCTAAAACTATATTCCATATATTCTGTCTTAGTTTAGCTGATTTTATATTATAATGCTTCTCTCCATAACTCTAGCTTTGTGTTTACACTCTCCCTTGTCTTATTAATTAAGACTATATCATCTGCAAATAGCAAGCACCATGGAATCTCCTTGTGTAAATTTTTTGTTAACTCATTGTGACAACCCGGGTTTTTTTTATGATGCAAATTTAATAAAAAGGCGAGATCTCTTGTTTTAGAAATATGAAATGCATGAAATTCTTTTGGTTTTGGAAAGCAATCTTTCATATAAAGCCCCAAGTGTCAAAATACATTTCCAAATCATATAGCCATGGCATAGTTTTAAATTGACTCTATTCCCAAGAAAGTGTTAGTCACAGCCTCAGCTACGGAGAGTAACTACAATCAAGTATCATTCACTGAAAGATACGGTAGGGGTTTACTTACTGGAACTTAGTTTGGACGTTCTCTATCACGGGTCTGTCGCCGTATATCCTGTCCTTAAGTGTTTACTTTGTGTTTGAAAAATGTTGAGGATTGGGTGAGTATATACTATACTCACTAGGAGTCCATCACTACTAATTTTACAATGCATGCTATGTTTAAAATCATATGCTCTTTAAAACATGTGCATGTTTGAACACTCATGTTCAATATCGATATTAAAAACCATTGTCAAATTGGAATATTGACAACTTAAAGAATCACATAATCCAAGTTGAAAGTATCATATATATCATAAACATAATGATATGTATAAGATGCTCAACTGAATCTAACTCATGGATATATGGTATGGTCGACCATCCTCATGTCATGCCATATGCAATGCAAGTAAATCCTCAAAAACATAGGGCCCACTATTCCCACGACCTCCTCGTCGTGTGGTCGCCGGGTACCTAGGGACACTCGATCATAGCCTCCACGGGGCATATGACACCTCGACCCAGTGCCGTGACACCAGTGGTAGCCCCCTGTACCACATGCAGTCGACGCAGGGACATGCCTTTTTTTAGCGTGGTACCATTTCCTCCTAATAGTGGTAGAGGCTGGGAGGCCACCCCAGACCTCTCGGCATAACGCCCACGAGCTTACTAGCCCAAATCATATACGATCAATCAAGCAAAAACCTCTTTTTCAAAACTTGTTCTCTTTGGGTCCCTCACAACTGCCTACCCAGCATCTTTTGGGCACTTTAGTGTCTTTTGGTAACCCTCAAGGACATGCAATTTTTCAAAACTCAATAACCACAAATCATGCAATTTATGCAATCGTTTGCAAAACATGTCTATGCATAATGTATTTATCATATGCATGTTGAATTCATTTATAAAATTAAGTCATGCTAAACAAGTCATATAACTTATACTTAAAACATGCATTCTCAAAAGCATCAAGCAAAGAAAGGATAAAGAAGATAATGACAAAGGATTCAACCATGACCTAGTAAGGGTACTTGGTGATGAATAAGAGACTTAATTAATATGAATAGTGGGATAGGCCTCTGGACGAGAACATTTGACCATGATGATGAATTAAACATAAAATATTTGACATGAGTATGCATAAACTCTTCAAGGAGAAAAGCATTTGATGGCTTCAACATCTATGAAACTTGATGTACAGTTTGGATATCCTAATTGTAATATGAGATAGTATTAGTGATGGAGGATGCTACTTGAATTCATTTATTTTGAATATATTATAGTAGAAAAGCGACTGACAGTCGAAATTCAAAGTTAATAGAGGGTTTGGCTATAGGGCACATAATACCATATTAGCTAGTGGAGTATCTTGGGGACAAATATAAAAGATAAGAAGCAAAGTTAGACACAATAGAAAGAATGTAACCTTTTTTGTTGGACTCTTACTAATGACATACAACCAACCATTAAAAGGAGATATGGATGATGAAGAGATCACTAGATGGAAGACAAGAGGAAAAAGGGATTATCCTATGCTATTAAAAATGAAATACGAGGAATAAGATCATATGATCTCAAAGAAGTATGAAGTAATTTATACACGAGTAGGAGAGTATGGTCATCTAAGGAGACTATCCTATACATGATCAGAGGAATATGAGCATCTAAGGATGGGTAATACAGATAGATTGAGAACGTGCCTAGGATTGGGTACAAGATAATATGATTAGCATTTGAAGGACAACATTACTCCAAGTATTAACCTAATTAGAGCATTGGATAATGAAATAATGGATTCGTCGACAACAAAAGTATGGGAATTTCCTTAGTTCGAGGGAGCCCTGAATATGTCTTATCAAGAAGACAGCTGACTTGAAGAAGAGGATTGGTGGAATTTCGAGGACGAAATTCTTTTAAGGGGATAATAATGTAATGCCCAAGCAATTTACACTACTTTTAACAAAAATGAATTGGACATTCTATAGGAAATGAAAAGTTCCCTTTTTGGAGATAAGGGTATTTTGGTCATTTCACCGTTCACCCTAACTAGACCCAGAAATTTGGTCCTGAGAGTAGTACCCTTAGATGTATCTCGGAAAAAGGAATCCAACAAGACCAAAATCACTCAAAACGGAGTTAAAATGAGTAAGTTATGGCCCTATGCAGTTCAAGGACAAAAGTGTAATTTATATTAAAAACGGATTTAGCCTGAGAAACACAGGGACCCGTTTTGATACGGGCACCCCTCTTCTTCAACCTCTTTGAGGGTTCTAGAACAGCAATGTGTAGGGGAAAACCACCGCCATTCTGGAGGTTTCTCCACTGCCATTCCATGGCGCTAAGAACCCCCTCCAGAACCCTCTTCGAGCTCTATAAATAGAGCTCTTAGGCACCTCTAATGGCAGCCCAAAAGCTTGGAAAAAACCCATTGTGGAGAGCCAGACAAGAAGAGAAAATGTGGAGAAAAACCTGACCATGAACCAGGTATGCCCAAAACCCCTCCAAACCCATCTCCCCCTTAGTCTTAGGATGAGTTCCCCCAAGTTTTTGCATGAAAAACCATGCAAAACGAGGCTCTAGGAAGCCACAAAGGACCCAGGGACGGTGCCTGGGTGTACTAGTTTGAGAGGGTCAAACCAAGCACGTCTGTGGACGCGCCCGCAAACGAGAAAACAAGAAGAAGGCCCAGTGCGTCTGTGGACACATCCTGTGGGCCTTCCATGTATTCTGAATACAAAAACGCCCATAACTTGAGTTCTAGGACTCCGATTGAGGTGCTATGAAAGGCGTTGTGTCCATATCAATGACACAGACATACCCAAACCATAAAATACCTAATCAAGGTGCTATCTAAGGTGGGCACGACTCTTAAACTATGATAGTGGCGCAGGGCCACTAAACCTTTGTAAACCTGACGATACCAAGGCCCAGTTAAGACCTTAGGAGACCCATAGGTATGGGAATGAACCCCTAATGCCTAAGTAGTGAGGAAAAATAGGCCAAGCTAACTTTTTTCCCTAAACCATGTTCAGGAGCATAGGAGAACAAGGGTACTAGCGTGATCAAACCAAGTAGGTGCTCTATTGCTACTAGAATTTTTTAAAAGAACCCATGATGTTTTGATGTAGGTGCTCTATTACTACTAGACTTTTTAAAAGAACCCATGAATGTTTTGAGAATGCATATTTTAAGTATAAGTTATATGACTTGTTTAGCATGACTTAATTTTATAAATGAATTCAGCATGCATATGACAAATACATTATGCATAGATATGTTTTGCAAACGATTGCATATATTGCGAAGTCATGTGCTACATGCATAGATTGCATGATAAGTGTAGCCTTGGCTGATGAGGGCGGGCTGATGAGGGCGGGCCGATGAGGGTGGGCTAGAGAGAGCTAACAGGCTTCTAGGCAGGGTTATGACTTTGAATGCGATACTAGCATGAGTAGATTTTATGCATTGCATGCATGTTTTGCAACCAATTTCATATATTGCAGGAATTACGACGAATATGTGTCATATGCCCCGTGGAGGCTACGACCGAGTGTCCCCAAGTACCTAGGGACCACACGGCGGTGAGGTCGTGGGCATAGGGGGCCCTATGTTTTGAGGATTTACTTGCATTGCATATGGCATGACATGAGGTTGGTCGACCATACCATATATCCATGACTTGGATTCGGTTGAGCATCTTATGCATATCATTATGTTTATGATATATATATGATACTTTCGACTTGGATTATGGGATTCTTTAAGTCATCAATATTCCAATTCGACAATGGTTTTTAATATCGATTTTGAACATGAGTGTTCAAACATGCACATGTTTTAAAGAGCATATGATTTTAAACGTAGCATGCATTGTAAAACTAGTAGTGATATACTCCTACTGAGTATAGTATATACTCACCCAATCGTTAACATTTTTCAGGACAGCTCCACACACAGAGTAGAAGACGCCTTAGGAAATGTTAATGCTACAAGCAAGAAAATTCAAAAGGAGACAATTATACATGTAAGTAAACACTCTACCCTTTGGACATTTATGATTTCTGCAGTTTTTCAAAAACTACTTTGGTTGTTGTGAAAGCAAATGACACTCGAGGTTTTCAAAATGAGTTTAAAACTAAAGATTTTCCACTGCATTGCATGGATTTTATAAAATGGTTTTCAAATAGGGATGCATCCTGCCTTAGGAATTAGATATTGCATTTAAAAAATGCATGAGAAAACTTGAGTATTCACAAACATTGCTTCCTTTCTTTCTAGGCATCTATAAATCTCAAGGTAATTCACAAGACCTTAGTATGCGTTATCCTATTACCCCTTACTCTTGCATGGATGAAACTTGATTATAAGTTATTCTCCTCATAACTGGGCTGTGAGTAACATCAAACCTGGCTCTGATACCAACTGTGACAACCTGGGTTTTTTTTATGATGCAAATTTAATAAAAAGGCGAGATCTCTTGTTTTAGAAATATGAAATGCATGAAATTCTTTTGGTTTTGGAAAGCAATCTTTTGTATAAAACCCCGAGTGTCAAAATACATTTCTAAATCATATAGGCATGGCATAGTTTTAAATTGACTCTATTCCCAAGAAAGTGTTAGTCACAGCCTCAGCTACAGAGTGTAACTACAATCAAGTATCATTCACTGATAGATAAGGTAAGGGTTTACTTACTGGCACTTAGTTCGGACATTCTCTATCACGGGTCTATCACCGTATATCCTGTCCTTAAGTGTTTACTTTGTGTCTGAGAAATGTTGAGGACTGGGTGAGTATATACTATACTCAGTAGGAGTTCACTACTAGTTTTACAATGCATGCTATGTTTAAAATCATATGCTCTTTAAAACATGTGCATGTTTGAACACTCATGTTCAATATTGATATTAAAAACCATTGTCGAATTGGAATACTGACAACTTAAAGAATCACATAATCCAAGTCCAAAGTATCATATATATCATAAACATAATGATATGCATAAGATGCTCAACTGAATCCAACTCATGGATATATGGTATGGTCGACCATCCTCATGTCATGCCATATGCAATGCAAGTAAATCGTCAAAAACATAGGGCCCACTATGCCCACAACCTCCTTGCCATGTGGTCCTCGGGTACCTGGGGACACTCGGTCATAGCCTCCACGGGGCATATGACACCTCGACCCAGTGCCGTGACACCAGTGGTAGCCCCGTGTACCACATGCAGTCGACGTAGGGACATGCCTTTTTTTAGCGTGGTACCATTTCCTCCTAATAGTGGTAGAGGCTGGGAGGCCACCCTCGACCTCTCGGCATAACGCCCACGAGCTTACTAGCCCAAATCATATACGATCAATCAAGCAAAAACCTCTTTTTCAAAACCTGTCCTCTTTAGGTCCCTCACAACTACCTACCCAGCGTCTTTTGGGCACTCCAGCATCTTTTGGTAACCCTCAAGGACATACAATTTTTCAAAACTCAATAACCACAAATCATATAATTTATGCAATCATTTCCAAAACATGCCTATGCATAATGTATTTATCATATGCATGCTGAATTCATTTATAAAATTAAGTCATGCTAAACAAGTCATATAACTTATACTTAAAACATGCATTCTCCAAACAATCATGGGCTCTTTTTAAAAGTCTAGTAGCGATAGAGCACCTACCTGGTTTGGTCACGCTAGCCCCCTTGTCCTCATATGCTCCTGCTCATAGTTTAGGGGAACAAGGTTAGCTTAGCCTATTTCTATAGGTTTTAGAATGGTTGATCTCACTACTTAGGCATTAAGGGTTCATTCCCACGCCTATGGGTCTCCTAAAGTCCTAACTGGGCCTTGGTATCGTCAGGTTTACAAAGGTTTAGTGGCCCTGCGCCACTATTATAGTTTAAGGGTCATGCCCACCTTAGATAGGGCCTTGATCAAGTATTTTATGGCTTGGGTGTGTCTGCGTCATCGATACGGACACAATGCCTTTCGTGGCGCCTCAATCAGAGCCCTAGAACCCAAGTTATGGGCATTTTACTCTCAAGTATACATATAAGGCCCATACAAGGTGGAAGCCCAGGACGCTGACGCAACCCACGTCAGTGCGTGCGCCCTAGAGGGCACATCTACAGACGCACTGGGCTTCCGCCCGTCATTCTCAATTGTGGGCGCGTCCACGGACGCGCTCGTCAGGTTTCCTCAATGCACAAGACACGTTTTGGTTTGACAAAGACCTGGGCGTCCTAGGGATGTCCTGGTTCGACCTTGTCGAACCAATACACCCCAGGGATCGTCCCTGGTTCCTTTGTGGCTCCCTAGAGCCCCATTTTGCATGGTTTTTCATGCAAAAATTTGGGGAAATTCATCCTAAGACGAAGGGGGAGATGGGTTTGGAGGGGTTTTGGACATACCTGGTTTGTGGCCGGGTTTTTTTCACATTTTCTCCTCTTGCCTGCCTCTCCACGATGGGTTTTTCCCAAACTTTTGGGCTGCCATTGGAGGTGCTCAAGAGCTCTATTTATAGAGCTCGAAGAGGGTTCTGGAGGGGGTTCTTACCGCCATGGAATGGCGGTGGTTTCTCCCCTACACACCACCGTTCTAGAACCCTCTAGGAGGTTTGGGAAGAAGAGGGGTGCCCGTATCAAAATGCGTCCCTGTTTTTCTCAAGCCAAATCCGTTTTTAATTTAAATTACACTTTTGCCCTTGAACTTCAAAGGACCATAACTTGCTCATTTTAACTCTGTTTTGAGTGATTTTGGTCTTGTTGGATTCCTTTTTCTGAGATGCACCTAAGGGTACTACTCTTAGGACCAAATTTCTGGGTCCAGTCAGGGTGAATAGTAAAATGACCAAAATACCCTTATCTTCAAAAAGTGAACTTTTTATTACTAACTTGGGATTTCAATGTTACAAAAATGGAGTCATTACACTCATCCATAACCAATGTAAAAAGGTATGGATTCAATACTGATCCTTGGTGCAATCTTATAGTGACAAGAAAATCACTAGTCTCACCACTAGTGGTCTTGACATTTATTACTTTCTCTCATACATATATTTAATTATGTCTATATATCCTTGCTAAACCCTTTCCTTGCCAAATACCCTCCATATTAACTCTCAAGTGACTGTATCATAAGCTTTCTCTAAGTCAATAAAGACCATGTGAAGGTCTTTCCTCCTCTCCCTATATTTCTCTTTTAGTTGTCTTAATAAGAAAATAGCTTCCATGGTAGACATCTCAGGCATGAAACCAAACTAGTTCTTTGATTCACTTATCTCATGTTGTAGCCTCTTCTCAATCACTCTTTCAAAATCATGGTGTGACTCGTATGTCTCCTTTATTCTAGTAAATTGGTACAATGGAGCTTTTCCTCCATTCATTGGGATTTTCTTCAATTTTATAATCTTGTTAAAAAACTTGGCCAACCAAATTACTCCAGTATCTCCCATATGCTTCCAAACCTCTATTGGTATACCTTCAGACCCCATGGCCTTTCCTGATTTCAATTTTTCCAAGGCCTCTTTCACTTTAGGTATTCTAATCCTATGTTCATATCTATAATGTCCAATGTTATTTAGGTTTTCATTATTTTCAATCTTGATATTCTTAGAGTCATTGTCATTTAATAATTTTTTAAAGTAAGTTCCCCAACTTTGTTTCATCCTGTCATCATTTTTGACTAGTACCCTTTGTTCATCACTTTGAATGCACCTCACATAGTCTATGTCCTTATCCTTCTCTTCTCTTATTTTTACAAGTTTAAACGCATCTTTCTCACCTTCTCTTGATCCTAGTCTACTATAGAGGTCATTATATGTCTTGAGTTTAGCCTCACTATTCTCTATCAACCCTTTCAGCATTCTTATACTATTTATATTTTTCATTATTTTTAGTCTTCTTCCATGCTTTAAAACACACTCATTTTTATTTAATAACATTTTGCACTGTTTCACCATGTTTCCTTTACTAATTGTCTTTTACCTTAAAATACTCCTAAGACATCTTTTGTCACTTTCTTTATGCACTCAGCCATATTAGTCCACATAGTGTTTACTTCTGTTTCATAGTTCTAGTTTCCTTCTATCACAAACTTATTTGTGAATGAGGTTATTTTCTCTCCTTTTCAATTCCATCACTTAGTTCTTGCATGCCTATTAAGTTCATTTCCTTTCTTCCATCTTTTAATATAGATATCCATAACCATTAACCTATGTTGTGTGTTTAAACTCTCAATGAGTATCACCTTACAATCCTTACACATTGATATTTTGATATTCCTAAGTAGAAAAGATTCTAAATGGATTTTATTGAGTCCACTTTTAAAGGTTATTAAGTATTCATCCCTCTTCTTAAAGAATGTATTTGCAATGGCTAGGTTATATGCCAAAGAAAAATTGAGGACGGTTTCCCCTATCTCATTTCTTTATCTTACACCATACCCTCCATCTATCCTATCATGTCCTTCCTTTTCTTTTCCTACATGGCCATTTAAGTCTGCTCCTATAGCCATCCCTTCAATGTTGGGAATTTCTTGTATGACTCCCTCCATATCTACCCAATATTGTCTCTTGATTCTATCTTCTAACCCTACTTGTGGTGTGTATGCACTTATAACATTTATGATTTGCTCTCCTAGAACAAGTTTTATTATTATAATTCTATCACTGATTCTTTTAATGTCCACAACTTTATCCTTTAATTCTTTATCCACTATTATTCTCATGCCATTTTTGTTATTATCCTTTCCTAGGTACTAGAGTTTATACCCATCGATTTCTTTAGTTTTAGCCCCTTTACACTTAGTTTCTTGGAAAGAAGTGATGTTGACTCTCCTACATTTCATCGTATCTACTAACTTTGATTCTTACATATCAATGTCTCTACATTCCATGTGGTGATACAAATCTCATGCTCTTGAGATAGCCTATTTATTGGTGCAATTCTCCATTTCCATGGCATGAAACCATGCCCATTTTTCACTGCACCTGGGTTTTGATGCAGTGCATTGCTTTTGAGGGGAGGCTCTAATAGCCCTTGCCCATTTTCTACTACACCTAGGATCTGATGTATCACATCACTTATGGGGAAATGTCCTAGTAACCCTTATCCATTTTTAACTGCACCCAGGATCCGATGCAGCACACTGTTTATGGGGGATACCCTAGCTTGAGGGAATGTCAGTTTTTTGTTCATGTCGTGTTAAGGTTCTCATACTTTAAAGAAGCTGGAGATGATTTTCATTATCTTCTCTTCTTACTTACACACTAATATACAAATGCATATTTATTTGCATGGAGGAATAAAAAAAGTCAAAATCAAAATCATCTTCAACTTCTTCCTTACTGGTTGGCACTTGATGCAAGAACCTCCTCCTTTTTCATCTAGGCTTGGGACTAACTTTGATGGAGTTAGCACCTTCCTACAGTTCTACTTCTAATTCCCATCCTATGTTACCTATCCATTTAACTACCCTTCCCTACTTCCTTATCCCCTCCCTCTTATCTCTTAGGATAGAAGTCTAGCAACCTTAGAAGATTGAACTCACCTATAGAAGCCACAAGGGCTTCCACGTGAAAAACATATAGGAGAGGGGAAGCCTCACTCCTTACGTTGGTCCTCCACCTATTGCTCCACATTTCCATCCTCCTTTCAAGCCTTCCAAGTTGAAATCTTCCAAGCTTTAGGTTGGTTGTCCTTGCTCTTTTTCATTCTTTGTTGCTTTGATTTGTTTTCTAGTTCCATTCCTTTCTTTCCGTGCTTGTTTTATGTTGATTCTTTTATTCTTATTTATGCTTCGATCCTTGTATTCAAAGGTCACTAATCTCTTGTACTGACAGCCATGAGATAGTGACCTTTGAATGAAGTTATTAGTCCCTTAAATCTTCTTCAATTTCTTGCTTTCCATTGCTCTCATTCCCATTTACTTCAATATCTTTCTCTTTGGTTCTCTTTCGAGTTCACATGCATACAATTGTGGAAGTTGGATCATATGAGTTGAAGTCAAGAAGTCTTATTTTTATGGTCATGAAGTAGGAACACCAATCTTGTAACAAATTTCATTCAATAATTGAAGTTTTGTTCCATGCAATTGTCATATGCTTTCATGTACACCGTGTTGTTTGATAATTCTTTAGTTTGCATTCTTAGTTTAGATCCTGTTTAGGTTTACTTATTTCTTGTTAAGTTTAGTTACATGCTAGTGTGGCCTTAGAAAGTTCCTAAGTTTAGTTTTTAGAAAGTTTCTTGATTTAGGAAAGTTTTATTTTTAGAAAGTTCCCAATAATTAAAATTTCCTAGATTAATTCATTATAGTTTTGCATCGAATACATGTTAGTTGGGAAAGTTTCTAATTTTTTTTTAAGATCTTTATTTTTATAAAGTTTCCTTAGTTGTAGTTTCTAATTTCATGCATGTTTCCTCTTTCATGTTGTTTAAATTCCTATTTTAATCAATGCAATCTTTCTTAGGCTAGAATAAATTATTTAATCAAGATCTAATCAAAATACAATTCCATAAGATTTCTTGTGGCCCCAAGCTTAATCACTACATTAGTATCTAAACGACTATCTCTGCCTACACATCCTATGATTTATATTACCTAGGCTAATTGAGTGATGTGTAAAGTGGTTGATTTAGCAGGGATTTAATTGGTAAGCAGTTGTACAAGTTTGAAAGAGAGGAGGAGCTATCTAGATTAGGTTAATCTAAAAGCTACTCCCCTTACAAAAATCATCATAATCAAAACAACTCCTACCTTATTGCAATGATTTCTTTGATTGTGTCCTTTGTTTGTTCATCATTAGAAGTTGCTTCATATAGTTTAGGTCTCTAAAAATAAATTTTTTTAAAAATTATTGTATGCATTGGATACGCGACGAAACTAGAAAGTTAGTCAAACCAATCTAATACAACGTACCACTAGATTAGTTGCCCACAGTGGTAGATCAAGTTGATCAAGGGGGAAATCCATCTCCTAGAAATAATGGAGATGAAATTGATCCTCAAATTCTCCTTGAAGATGGATCATCACCTAGTGTGGATGATGAAGATCTTCCATGATAGATGAATAATTCACTACCATATAGAGATTTGAGAAAGAATCAACAAAGGGAATGGAATTTAAATAAACATGAGGACAATTGGAATAACCAACATCCTCATGGGAGAACATTACGAGATTACCTTTAGCCTACTCATACAAGCATAATATCATGTGACATTCTACCCAGAATGCTGGTGTGATTGAGTTAAATAGGAGTAATTCTATTACTTCCTACATTTCACGGGTTGGATAGTGAGAGTCCTTACCTACACTTAAAAGAATTCATTGAAGCATGCACTACACATCACACACAAAACATTGGATTAAATACCATATATAACTATCTATTTCCTTTTTCCCTAAAGGAAAAAAAGCTAAGATGTGGTTTAATGCACTGTCAATAGGCTCAAAACAAACCTAGCAAGACATGACAAGGGAGTTGTTGAAAAATTTCTTTCCGACCCATAAAACCAATACTCCTCACCAAAAGAACATGAACTTTACCCAGAAGGATAATGAAACCTTCTACCAATGTTGGAAAAGATTCAAGGATTTGTTGTTGACTGGTCTACTTCATGGATACAAAACTTAGTGCATTATTAGCTTCTTTTCAAACAAACAACCAAAAGAGGCTCAAGAGTACTTCGAATGGCTAATCGAGAGTGGTTGAACATGGGCATATTTGGATATGTCAAGGCACACTATATCTTCTAAGAGAGGCATCTATGCCATGAATGAAAAAAATGACATGAATGCAAAGATAGCTTCCCTAGCTAGAAAAGTACAGCCCATAGAAATGGGGAAAGCTACCTCTAAGAAGGTTGAACAAGTATGTGGTATTTGTGAAAGTACTACACACCTACTCAAGAATGCCCTACAATCTTTTATATACTGCAGGAATAGTTGAATGCCTTAAATTCATATAAATGACCATTTTTTTCATATTCTAAGAGACACAACCACAATTGGAGAAATCATCCCAACTTCAACTGGTGAAATGAACTAAATGTTTATGCCTCACACTAGGGCCCCTTGTACTCCTAGACCATATATGCCTCCACCAAAGAGGTCAGTGGAGGAAAATCTTTAGCAATTCATCCAAAACTAAAAAGGGAAAAATGCCCAACTTGAAGCATCTATGAGTAATATGAAAAACATGTTCACACAATTCTTGCAAACTATGGAAAAAGGAAAATTTCGTACTCAACTACAAGAAAACCCCAAAGGTGCACATGTGGTCAGGTCAAAGGGTTCTTTCGACAAAAACATGAAACAAACTATTTCAATCACCACTCTTTGAAATGGAAAGGTGCTTCAAAAGAATGGTCCCACTAAGGCTGATAAAACTAATGAGACTTTAGGCCAAGGAAAAGCCAAACATTGAGGACACTGTAGAGAAAACTAACCCTCCCACTAACTCAAGTCCCATCCCACTTTCATTTCAACAACGGTTGTGTCAAATTCCTAAGGTAGCTTCCAATGATGAGATCTTAGATATTTTTAAACAAGTTAAGATCAACATTCCTATCTTAGATGCCATCAAATAGAACCTGTTATGTGCTAAGTTTTTTAAAGACCTTTGCATTGTTGAATGGAAGTTGAATTTGCACAAGAAGGCTTTCTTGACTGAACAAGTCAGTTCGATCCTTTAATATCACATATCACTAAATATAAAGATCTAGGTGCCCAACTCTCACTTGTATAATTGGAAACAGCAAGATAAATCATGTTTTTTTTTATTTGGGATCTATTATGAATCTACTACAATATTTGATATATGAGAAGCTTGGTCTGAGAGAACTTCAACCAACTACCACTACCTTCTAGCAAGTTGACAGATCTATCAAAATACCTAGAGGCATTAGAGGATATACTTGTCCAAGTAGAATAATTCTATTTCTAGTAGGCCTTTAGTTTTGGCAATGTAACTTGGTTTGAATGAAAGGAACAAAATATCAATAATTCTTGGGCGATGATCTTTAGCCATATCCAATGCCTTAATCAATTATTGAAATGGTGTGATGAAGCTATCCTTTGGAAATATGACACCGGAATTGAACATTTTTTAACATCTACAAGTAGCCAAGAGAATCTATTGATAACTTACACAATGTCTACATGATAAGTTCAATTGTGCGAGATCAGTTTGCTAAGTCTTCCAATTAGATCCATTAGAGGCTTGTTTGGCCCATTTTATTGAATTTCATTTAGATGCATTAATAGAGGAAGTTAATGCCCTCCTTGATTCTATGCCTATTATGGACACAACAAAATGGCAACCTTAGTTTGAGGAATTGCTACCTAGGAATCCACTCCCCTTCCATCTTCAGTTGAACCTCCTAAACTAGAGCTAAAAACTCTACCAGCTAATCTAAGTATGAATACTTTGGAGACATGGAGACTTTTCTTGTCATTATCTCCTCCCAATTAGAAACATCCAAGGAGTAGTAGTTAATTTTGACTTTAAAGGGATACAAAGGCATTATAGGTTGGACCTTGGCGGATATTATAAGAATTAACCCTTTAATATGGGCACAAGAAGGCTTTCTTGACCAAACAAGTCAATTTGATCCTTCATTATCACATATCACTAAATATAAAGATCTAGGTGCCCAACTCACACTTGTATAATTGGCAACTATAAGATAAATCATGCTTTCCTTGATTTGGGATCTACTATGAATCTACTACAATATTTGATACACAAGCAGCTTGGTCTGAGAGAACTTCAACCAACTACCACTACCTTTCAACAAGCCAATAGATCTTTCGAAATACCTAGAGGGGCATCTATTGCGAATAGACCTTTTAGTTGTGGACACAGACCTTAGGTTGAATGAAAGGAACAAAATACCGGTAATTCTTGGGTGATGATTTTTGGCCACATCCGATGCCTTAATCAATTATTGAAATGGCGTGATGAAGCTATCATTTGGAAATATGACACTGGAACTGAACATTTTTAACATCTCCAAGTAGCTAAGAGAATCTATTGATAACTTGCATAGTGTCTACATGATAAGTTCAATTGTGCAAGATCAATTTGGTAACTCTTCCAATTAAATCCATTGGAGGCTTGTTTGGCTCATTTTAATGAATTTCATGAGGATGCATTAATAGAGGAAATTAATGCCCTCCTTGATTCTATGCTATTATGGACATAGTAAAATGTCAACCTTAGTTTGAGGAATTGCTACCTAGGAATCCACTCTCCTTCCGTCTTTAGTTGAACCTCCTAAACTAGGGCTAAAAACTCTACCGGCTAATCTCAAGTATGCATACTTAGGAAACATAAAGACTTTTATTGTCATTATCTCCTTCTAATTAGAAACATCCTAGGAGGAGCAATTAATTCAGATTTTAAAGGGGTACAAGGCACTAAAGGTTGGACCCTGGCAAAAATTATAAGAATTAACCCTTTAATATGCACTCATAGTCAAATGCAGCTTAGGCTGAATCTAAATATGAAAGATATGGTTAGGAAAGAAGTTCATAAATTACTCTATGTGGGGATGATCTACCCATAAGTAATAGCTAATGAGTGAGTCCAACCTAAGTGGTACTTAAGAAATCTAGAGTAACAATTGTCCTCAACACCGACAGTGAAATCAATCTTACTCGAGTTACGACTAATTGACATATGTGTATTGATTATAGAAAGTTAAATGTTGTCACTCTAAAGGACCACTTCCCATTGCTATTTGTTGATCAAATGTTGGAAATGGTAGTAGGACGAAAGTTCTAATGTTTTCTATATAGTTATATCGGATACAACTAGATAGATATCACACTTGAAGACTAGGAAAAGACTACATTCACTTGTCATTTTGATACCTTTGCTTATAAAAGAATTCCATTTCGATTATGTAATGCTCCTACAACTGTGACGACCTAGATTTATAAAATACTTTTTCAATACAAAAGACATTTACATAGCAAAATTGATCACTATTGAAAATCATTTTTGAAAACCAAACAATAGTGGAAGAATCTTTTTATTTGAACATAAGACATTTAACGCATGTCATTGCAAGTACATAATAAACATTCTTTTAAATTTTAAGCATAATTGGAGACTCCGTCTCCTTTTTAAACAACAATTGGCATGCAAAATACCCAAATTTATCAATCATAGCCCAATTACAATCTCAATCACATATAAGATCAAAACATTACCTATAGTCAACTTAACTTGAGTTTCTTAAAGAAAACCTACCTTGCTTTGTCTCTTCTTGAGATAGTCTTAATCTCCTTTCTAACTTTTTTTGAGATAACCTATGGTAAAAATGGTAGGGTGAGTATACAACATACTCAATGGATAATCCAATACTACAAAACTGAAATCATGGCATACACGTACAATGATTTTGAAGAAAGGTTTCTTTGATAATGAAATCACATGGCCATAAACCATCACATGGAATGCATCATAAGTACATATACACATGTATATGTATATGTATGTCATCCACAAAATCTGCATCATACTTGACAAATCAAGTACCATATGATTACTTTATAATTCATAGTAATCAATTAAACTACATGTGTATCATTCCATACCTTTAAATGTATTATATTTCAAATAACCAATTTATCATGTAAAAACAAATCACTAATAGTAAAACAAGTACCACAATATCTTTTGAAAACACATGTCAAGTAAACAAACCATATAGGGAAAATCACCAAGTTGTTTTACACTTATGTAAGGTGACCAACCAATCGTCCTTGTGCACACAACAAAGCAAACTCAACCAAATGTCCCATGCAACAAAAGCAGGAGGACTAACCAATGATCCATTCACAAAACATGCAGGTATAAATCGGCATTTGATCATGCAGGATTACAGAAAATGCTCAATTCATATTACACATTAGTAAATCTGACTAGGAACAAACTATTGGTTTAAAAGAATTAGTATGTACTAAAATCCCAATGATAAAACCACTAGCTAAGTATATTCCCAAAATACAGCATCGAGAAAACATAAGGTAGTTGATACGATATATGCCAGAATTCTAATTGTTAGCAAATCAATGATATATAAATCTACAATCTAACAAAACCAAAAGCAGTGTTGTAACACCCCTAACTTTTGTAAGGAGATTGAATAAATAATGAAATTAAAATTTTCAACGAAAACTAGGCTAGAATATTAGGGTTATTAAAAATGCACTTCTTATAGAAGTTGAATTAAGATATAAGACATGTATAATTGAAAACATACTCAATGAACCTTCATAATGACTATAAGCACGACAAATTCTGAGTTCAGATGAAAAATCCTCATTTTCTCCATTTTTAAGAATAAAAAGGTAAAGTGGTAATATTACTAATAACTGAGACCTAAGACATCAAAATTTGGAATGTACTTGGAAATACAAATCCAACGCCACTAAGTATGCTCAGTTCTGAGTTCGGGAGAATAAAATGAATTTTTCTCCACAAAAGGGAAAAATGGTCTTTTCACACCTTCATGGGGACCACAAAGGGATCCAACAACCAGAAAATAAGTCATCATGAGTCAAACCACTACCAGCTACTAGTGTACAAGGTGGTGGTAGTGGGAATCCAAAGATAATTTAATAATCAAAATAAATCAAACATGATAATTACATGTAATCATGGAAAATTCCAAAAACCCCTATATATATATATATATATATCTCATAAAATTCCCAAAAAAATTCTCTTAATGTTCGTCATGAGGTGCCCTAGAATGCCTCAAAATCTCAACTCTAAAAGCCTCCCCGACCTCCCCCAATTCCTCTTTCTTTTTCTCTATGGGGGTGTCCTCAGATGCACTCGGGCAGACAACCCCATGTCTGCATTGGGAGCATCCAAGGACATGTCGTCCACGATGAACTAGGGTTTCTGCCCAGGAAACCCTAATCCAATTGGCCAACACTTTCTACCCATTAAAATGACATCTCCACCATTGGATCTGGTCAGACAAGTGTGATCTACAAAAGCCCTTTGATTTCACGATGATCCACCTCATGGATCATGGTGAAATCCCAAACAAAGAACCACTCTGATACTGGTTACCATCTCCAGTAGAGTTTTCAAGTTATTTCAGCCAATCTAACTATTAAATGGTGATCTTGTACCTTTAAATGTCTTCCTTTCGTGGTGATCTACTAAAGTCTTATGGTCCCCCACCTTCTCCGTCAACGAAAATGGAGAATTCCACGATTACCAGCATTTAAGGTTTCTTATCTCATTTTTTGGTGAAATATCTCTATCTTTGGTGATCTTCATTTCACCAGACTAGCACAGGTAGGTGCACTTTTCTTCCCCCTGTTCATTCTGCCATCTATTGGGTGCTTTCCGGCCTCCAAAGATCTTCCTCGGCTGTTGATCCATCGAAAACAATGAATCCGACATGAAGGGTTGAGATCTCCTCATTTTCTAGATCAGATACAAATTTTAAGCCATTGGATGAGTTCCTAGGGCCCAACAACTTTAGGGTAAGAAATCTTAGCCCCTGATGTTTTCTAATTTAGGAGATCTAGAGAAAGGTTGATCTGACGGTCTAGATCAGACTATCTCAACTAATCTCAACAGATCAGGTTCCAGCATGCTAGAGACCCCCTATGGGCATGTACCCACATGTGTGCTCACATGTGAGCTGTAGGTGTCGCGTGAACTAATTAGATCTAAGCCCGGTATGCCCAAATTTGATCTCACCGTTCAATTTTGAACTGAGATCTTATATCTTCAATTAAGAGCTCAATATAGCTCTGCTTTTAGATCTGAAAGCTTTTGTAGTTTCCTTGTTACTTGTTTAAGGTACTAAACTCATGAAATGTATGTTTTCAATTGTATTTATTAGCAATAATCACAAAATTCCATAGTAACAGTATTGGATTGTGATCAAGATGATCCCAAAATTGAGATCTAAACCGATGGATGGGTTTAGAAGGTCCTAAAACCTTAGGGACCATGATCACAATAAAATTTTTGGGTTTCTAGATCAAGAAAATTAATAAAAATAGTAAGATAAAATTTTAGCCCTTAAAACAGGATGAAATCTTAAAATCCCAATTCTGATCTCAATTTAACTCCAAGTGGAGATAAAAAAGTTGGGTTAGATTCCTCTTGATGAGGAGAACCTACTGAACCAATAAAATCATAAGTTTAATTCATTAAATGTTTTGAATTTAAGTAGATAAGTATACTAATGTCCTTGATCTACAAGATTTAGGGTGAAAACCATTCAAACTATGTTGGATGATGATCTAATAATATACTAACTTAAATAAATTGGTTATATGTAATTGAATTGGCAGATCTTAAGAGATCTAGCATTAAAAGTGGTAAAATCCACAAAAATGAATGGTAATCTTCTTGATCAAGGAAGATTGGACAGTATGGATGTATTTGGATGATGATATGAAGTTAATATCATATGGATTGATGGACTTGATGATGATGATTTGCGATATATTAAGATCTATGCCCTTACAATGGATAAAATGACTTGAGATCTTCTTGATCGGTTGGATCAAGAAGGATCAAATCATTTGATGAGGTGCATTAATGATCAAATGATGAAATTAAACTAGGAAGATGTATTAGATCTAAAAGAAAATGAAAAGATCAAGATCTAAACCATAAAAGAGATGAATAATGAATAATGACCATTGGATCATGATGAATAGTTATGGCATGTTAGATTTCCATTTGAAGTATTAAATATTATTATAATTTTCATTTATTGCTTAGTAGATTTAATTGTAGATTTATTTATTTATTTATGCTTTAATGCTTATGGTATGAAAATTACTTTAAAAATGTAATTAAATGAAAATAGAGTCGAAGAACAATTACATGGAATGAATGACATGGACTTGATGATAGTAAGGGTCATATTTAGTAGGATAATATAAGGAATATAAATTCCTTGGCCCAAAATAGGAGAATAATGAAACTGCATGAATGACATTTTAAATGCATATGGATTTAATTAAAATCAATTAGAAAGAGTACTTAAGGTTAAAATTCTCATAGGAACCTTATGAAAGGTTGAGTTAATCTTGCTTTACATAGTTTCTAATTTCATGTTTTAATTACCATTATTAATTTAGGTTAAAAAAATCATTTGAATTTTGGCTAGGTTAGATAGTTTAAAGTAGGAACCACTAGCATCACTATAGTTCACTCCTCATGGGATCAATCACTAATGTGCTATATTACAAATTATTCATGTACTTGTGAGTTTTAATTAAAACAACAATAGCACCCATCACATGCTTGTAGGATCCTCTTGGAAGGAGGTGACCATTGCCACTCTAGTGGCCCTTGTCTAGTTGACTATGCTAGAATTTAAATGGCTGGCTCTACAAACATATTCTATGACTTAAACTACCTACGGCTAGCTAAGGAGGGTGTGACGTGGTTGTTAAGTTATGAGCTAATTGGCAAGCGGTGGGACAAGTTTGAAAGAGAGGAGAAGTGTTAGATTAGGCTAATCTATAAGCTTCTACACCACACAAATTCAAGAAAATCAAAACAATTTAGGTTGTTAGCCTTAACGATTGCTCAATTGTGCTTGTTGTTTGTGCATCATTGTAAATACTAGTTCTTGACAAAAAATAAAATAAAACACAAAAAACAAAAAAAAAATTTCTTTAGTTGTATGCACATTTGAATACACAATAAAATTTGGAGGTTAGTCAAGTACGACCAAAGAGACATACAACTAGATTAGTTACCATCAATGACTAATCAACAATCTAAGGTTAACTCACCCCATGGAAGTATTAGAGCTGATCGAGGCCCTCCACTCATCATGATGAAGGATCGCCAACTTTAATGGATGATGAGTATCAACCTCCACCAAGAAGGAATAATCATCCACCAAAAAAGAATGGACAAGTAATAAAATAGAGAGTGGGACCAACAAAGTGACCATGGGAACAATGATCTTTATCAAAATCCTCATGGAGGAACTTTAAGAGATTACCGTTAGCCTAAGTCCCCAGTATACCATCTTATGTCATTCTTCATTAGAATGTTGGTGCACTGGAATTTGAAACGGGAGTAATCCAATTAGTTTCTAAATTCCATGGGTTAGACAATGAAAGTCCTTACCTACATTTTAAAGGGTTTGCTGAGGTACATAGTACCCATTGTACATAGAATATTGGTTTAGGTAATGTAAGGCTTAAGCTATTTCCTTTCTCTTTAAAGGAAAAAGGAAAAATGTGGTTTAATGCACTATCAACAAGTTCCATGAAGATCTAGGATGCAATGATTAGGGAATTCTTAAAAATATTTTTTCCTATGCATAAAACAAATACACTCTATCATAAGATAATGAACTTTACCTAGAAAGACAAAGAGTCATTCTACTAATGCTAGAAAAGGTTCAAAGATCTATTACTCACATGTCCCCATCATGGCTATGAACCATGGCTTTATCAATTTTTTCTATGAGGGCTTAATTCTAATATGCATTAGTTTGTAAAGATAATGTTCAATGGAAACTTTTAGAATAAACAATGAGACAAGGTTGAAGACTATTTGGAATGGTTGGCTAAAAATGGATAGACATGTGTTGATTCAAAATGAGTTGAACACCTAGATAAGCTCAAGTCCACAACTACATCTGATAGGGGAGGCATGTATGCAATGTTTAAAAAAGATGAACTTAATTCAAGAGCAACATCCTTAGCTTGAAAATTTGAGGTTATGGAAATGGGGATGAATATCTCTAAAAAGGATTAAGAAGTGTGTATCATTTGTGAAAGTACTACACATCTTACGCAGGAATGTCCTACCATTACAACATTCTAAGAGATACTTCATGATCAGGCTAATGCATTGAATACATATAAAAAACCTTTCTCCCAATATTCTAAGATGCATAATTCCAACTAGAGAAATCATCCAAATTTTAGTTGGAGAAATGGACAAAATGTCAGTGTCTCACAACCCAGCCAATATTAGCCTCACTAACAAACTCTTAAATCTCCTACTCAACCCCATATCAAACTCATCAATCTTCTACTCTTGGACCTTACTTGCCCTCATCTAAAAGGCCTGTAGAGGATAATATGCATCAACTTATCCAAAACCAAGAGAGGAAAACTTCTTAATTAGAAATCCAATTAAAATAAGCCACATAGTCTATGAATTAAATGAAAAATATGATGAGCCAAATGATACAAAATATGGAAAAAGGAAAGTTTCCATTTTAACTACAAGCATACTCTAAGGGTGCGCATGCAGTTGGCAATAATACATCTAATGCATCATTAAGCTCTAACATGGAGTAGACTGAGGCTATCATCGTCCATACGAGTGGTAAAAGAATTAAGAAAGATGAACCACCAAAGATTGATAAAGTATAAAAATCCACTAAAAATAAAGAAGAATTTAAAGAAAGGGACCCCACTCCAACCGTTGATCCATGTCCATTCCTTACTCCATTCCCTTAAAGGTTGCATTAAGTCACAAAGAGTACCACCAGTGATGAGATTATGAGGATATTCAAGCAAGTCAAGATCAATATACCTATCTTAGATGCAATAAAAATAAATTCCATTATATGGTAAAATTTTAAAGGATTTATGCACAATTAAATGGAAATTAATTGTGCAAATGGAGGCATTTGTGACTAAATAATTGAGTTCGACTCTTTAGCACCATACATCACAAAACTCCACATGAACCCCTATTAGATAAGACCTAGATTTCATCACTAGTTCCTTGGCCCACCTAGGAATCAATCAAAATCCTTGTATGCCATGATCCCACCCTTGAATGTTAATTTAAAATCAAGTAGAAAGAGACTTAGGATATGGAGCTTATAGGACCCTTCTTAGAAGGATGCAATCTATTGTCACTCCAATGGCTTTTGAGCATTGTGGTTATAGTGGGTGTCTTAAAATCCAAGTGATTTTCCCATGCCTTCCATTAACATTAGTGAAGGTTTAAATGCCTCCTAATATGAGGCTTGTATTAACCACTTTTGAGAAAAAACCCAACTGGTAAGCAGTAGTCTAATATGGATAAATGAAGAAGCTATCTAGATCTAGGTCTAAGAACCTACAACATATGTACTAAGAAAAGATAACCAAGATATTGCTCGATTAGTTGGATACTAGGATTTGATTATGTATCAATTAGTTTAGGACTAGCATTTAGGTTGCATAATATAGTTAGGATTTTTCATGGAAAAAAAAAAACTCATTCGTTGTATATAATGATTTGTTTTGTGTATACAAAGTTGATAACAACAGCCTGTAGAGAAGGGGATAGATTTCATAGATTAGATGCATCAATGGATAGGATAGATATTATGGAAATTCAATTCCTTAGGATAATAACTTCTAGGCAAGCTGTGCTGCAACCTTAGTACCATAATAATTATGCCTATTCTAAGCATCCCTATCCCACTCCTTCATGGCCCCCATTAAGCTCCACATACAATGGTTATTATCAATTGCCAATGGATGCACCTAATGCATTCACATACCCTAACAATAACTACTATCCTAAGAAAAATTATAATGGATGGGCTAGGCATCATGAACAACTATGGTCTCATGATTACCAATATTAGGAAGAATCATAATGGTCCCACCTTGGTCAATACTACCATGATTATCAAGAATATTACGGTCAACATTCATGGGTTCAACCAACTCAATCCTTTTTCAATACTCCAATGCCACAGCAATATCAACCCTATGAGTTGTTTCCTCTACAGCATGAAGAACAACTATTAGAAGAGAATATGCAACAATTTTGTGAGGAAATGGAAAAAAAAAAAAAAAAAACATGGATGCCTTTGAAAAGGGGAATGAGGAATTGAGACGAGAATGGGAGGAATAGGAAGAGACAATGAGACCAATAAGAGAATATACTGATAGAAACATTGCTAAAATTATAAAAAGGACTAAGGAAATAATACAAATTGGTGATGATGAAGAGACATTTATTAGTAATAATAGGATGGAAATTTCTTATGAACCACAAAGTCCACAACCATCCTTAGAAACCTCTAACTCATATCTACTCAAGCCATGTCCTGTTCCTTATTATGATAATGATGAATAGACTTCCACTGATGAAGAAAATGAAGCCGTAGAAACATCCAACCCATATCCTCTTGAATCTTGTCCTACTATTTTATGAATTTGATGAAGACACATCCATTGAGAAGGTGAATGAGTTGCTAGATACTATGCCGTTAACGAACACTTCTCAATAGCAATACAAGAACAACCTTTTAGAGAAGGGCAGAGTTAGCTTATACCCCTATTTTAGGACAATGTTAGAAAAATGGAGGAAAGAGTTAAGGTGAATATAATGGTCTGTGTTATCCCTCAATTTGGTCAAGATAAGGACTAATCATCTGCAAATGGTCCAACAAAATTCACGGTAGTACATGAAGGCATTATGTTACCACCACCTCAGAATACAAACTGGAGGGATTATATTGACTACCGAGAAATACTCAAGATGAGGGATCATTAATATGATTTCCTACAACTCAAAATTGTGGTGGTATATTGTGTCATAATGATACCAACACCTAAAATTTTGAGCTGGAGGACATTTATAGACTACCGTAAGATTCTTAAGTGGTATGAGAATCTTGCCATTTCATTCTTATGATTAGGATTAGGAAAAATTAGTTTAACTAGTTAGATCTAGGTGTAGATAGTTAGATTAGTTATAGGTCATGTCTGGCTGAAGACGTTAAACTTAGTGCTTTCTGGGAAGCAACTCAAGATTTTTTAGAAAGTCTCATTCATCTATATTACCCATTCATCAATTAGGTGTCCTATATTTCAAAACATTGAGGACAATGTTTCGTTCATGTTGGGGGTGTAGAAATGACATTTCTAAGTTTTTTCTTGCATTTTTGAAAGTGGAAAAAAAAATGATAAGTTCCTATATAAATAAGAGATTAATTTTTTTGAATATCCAGCTAACTTTTAAACTTTAGGTTATTAATAGAGTTGTATACAATTAGTTTTCTAATTTATTATTTTTCTAAAATATCTCACAAAAAATTAAACTCAAAATATTAATTGCACAAAATAGCTATATGTAGTTTAAGTTGGAGAGGGAAATATAACTTAAAGATCCTAAAGAAGATCTGCGGAGACTTATAACCCAAGTAAGTTTTGAGCCATTCTTCCTTTTATGAGAGTTATACATAAATTCAAAATTTTCTTCAGTGGACATTATTCCTTAGTTGGTTTCATTATTCTTCATCTTGGTCAACTATTGAGAAATCATAAAAGACTATACCATATATCTCTTATGTTTATGATCATTTTTAAGTCATATGAAACATAGGAAATGATAGAGGCTGTCCTTTGTAAAAACCCAGATCCTTTAACCTTCCCTATATTATTTTTTGCTAGTTAGCCCATTGAGCCTTTTGAATGTCAGCCTTTTCTTTGTTAACCAAACAACCTTTACCTTTATTGAACCCTTAATATATATCTATTGCCCATTTGTTTTAGAAATGTGTAGATAAGATTGAAGAACATCTTGGAAAAAGTATGAGCAACACAATTCAAATGATGAACAACAAAAAGAGTGAAAAAGGAGAAAAATTCAAAGAGGCTATATATATAAAGTCAACTAAAAAGAAAAGAAAGGAAAGATAGCCAATGAAAAGAAGAATGTTCACTCTTGTGAGGAAAGTAAAAAAGTTGTGAATACATTTAGAGAAGGCCTTTATATATTTTCTAAATAATGTCCATTCTTTTGATAACCCTTACCTAAGCCTACATTTCATCCTAATAGAAGTCCTAACTTGATCCTAGTAGTAGTCTAGCTTGAAAATGGTTATGAACGAATAGGGACATTGGTAGAGTGCAACATTCTTAGTAGTTGATATCCTTTCAAAGACCATTATCATTCTTTCTTAGTTATGATTCTTCTATATGACATATGTGAGACTTTTGGATTTATTGAACAATATTTTACTCACATATTAATGAGAGATATACACCTTTCTAAGTGGCTTCTTTTTTAGTGTTAAGTATATCTTGTGAGAATTGAAGTCAAAGCATACATTTGGACTGTAATTTAGGTTATATTTGACTTCAAGACTACAACTATATATATCAGTAATAGCACACACTCATCTTTTGAAGTTTAATGAAGTAATGAGATATCTTTAGCATAAGGGTAGGATTTTAAAACTTTTTAGTCATCTTTAGTAGCAAGCTAAAGTTAGGAATTAGGATGAGTTGAATAAAAGAAAATTTTATTAGATGAATAAAGAACCTTCATAAAAATTTTGAGAATTTTGTGTGTATATTACTACAAACTCTCACGAGGCCTAACTTGTCCACTAGGGGTAACCTAGAAGTTTAAGGAGCTTGTTGTATGTGCTAAATGCAATCATGAGTACCTACAAAAGTGGCACCTTGTATTTGTTTTTATAAAATAATTTTTGCATGCTTTGCTCGAGATTAGCAAAATGTTGGTTGGGGACTATGATAAGTGTTTAATTTTGCATAAAAACCACCCAATTAGTACCTATGTGTTACAACTTATAAGGGTAAATTAAAGTTTTTAGGCCAAAATTCATAACACATGCATTTTTTACCTAATAACCCAAAAGTTTGTTATTTTGTAAGTTTAGTAGTTAATCCAAGGCAAGTATGCTATTAATCATATTCTTTTAGGATTTATTTAGGATTTTTCACTTTTTGTAGGATGTCAGATGGTGATCCAATGGCGAAGGTTGATTAGGATGAAATTGAAGATCAAGATCAAAAGACCGAGTCAAAGCCTCAAAATCATCACTTCAATATAAACCAATGGCCAAGATCATCTTGTGGACCACTAATGGATATCATTAAAGGAGCTAAAGGTGGCCAAAGTGGCCTCATGAAGTAAGTCATACATTCCCATCACCTTTGCATGGAAGCCACTTAAGCCACCTTAGCTACTAAAGCCATGAAAAAGGTGATAAACCATACAAGTTACTCATGCCTTGAAGCCAACCATTGAACCTACTTAAGCCACCAAGGAATGAGCCATCAAGCCAATGAGAAGTGCCACATGGAGTCACACATATGGAGCATCAATTCAAGCAACTTTCCTATGTTAACAGTACAATTTTTAAGGATTTTGTGAGATTAATCTAAAAGGTTAGATGATCATGCATTAAGGGACCCATAAAGAGAGAAAAACCCCACTTTTGTGATACATTTCCTAACCCTTATCCACCCATATTACTAGGGTTCCACGTTTTTAAGTGAATGAGGGAGCAATGACCCAAAAGGAGGATGCCTTCCCAATTTCCTATTTGGTGATCAAGGGTTTCCTAAATAAGAAACCTTAGATCTACTTCAATTCAAGCAACATCGAAACCCTAGATCTTTCCAAAATCTAAACCTTAATTCCTTGATTTTCTATCAACCAAGCATCACAAAATTACAAGGGAAAGAGCTCCACTTTCCTTTTAGGAAAAAGACACCTATATCATTTTCAAAATTAGAAACTAGCCAACCCATGCTTCTTACCTCTCTTTTATGTTATGTTTATGACATCATCTTGCTAATTCTTCTTCCACCTAACCTTCCTCATTCAATACCTTACTCCTAGGGCCACTATTCTTATGCTTTCACCCCTTACAAAGTTAGAAAACCATTCATCTATATATAGCTCCATAGTCCATACGAATTTTCCAAATAAAGGTGGGTGACACACCTTGAAATCAAGCTTTCCTTTGGTCTTATTTACCCGTGGAATTTGGGATTTCTTAGATGCTTTTCTTTCTTTGGTTTTCTAGTTATTGTCTTGGTTATTTTCTCTCCAATTCAGGTTAGTAGCTTGCTTTGATTTAGTTTTTATCGCTTATCTTTCATTGTTTTGCTTTTTAGTTGTGCACCTTTCTTTCCATCTAGCTTTCTCCTATCATATTTACCTCAATTCCACTTGTTTTCTTGCTATTCTCTCAATATTTAAGCTAACTTATCTCTGGTAGTGACAGCTAAGAGAAGATGTAGCTTAAATCATTGATTTCCCCACTTGAATTCCATGTTTTCTACCCTCTCTTTCTCTTAGTTTTAGGCTATTTTCCCTTATCTAGTTCACCCACTTATCCTCTATTTTTCTCAAATTCCTTTATGGATTTTATTTAAATGTCATTATAGCTTAGAATATGAGCATTATATTAGAATTTTCTTGTTGTTTAGATAGGATTCTATGCTTTAGAAAAGTGCACATTTTCATATTTTGGGGACAATTTATGTGTATAATTTTGATGTAAATTGGATATAATTCAATAAAGTTCTTTAGGCATTATTATTATGGAATGTTTATTTCATCAATTTACTTTGGATCTAGGTTGTTTCCTTGAGTAAAAGTTGTGGTTTCTGTTGCTTTCTATTACAAGATTTATTTATTGTTTTTAAGTACTGAAATCTGGAAATTGGGTTTTCCTTAACTTTGTACTTTAATTCCAGATATCAAAACATCTTATTTTCCTAAATACTTAGGTAACTATTTAGATTTTTATGTTTTTTATTAGATCCTATAGTTATTTTGCATAGTAACTCACTGTAGGTACATTAAATTTCACCATCTTTAGGGCTCTAAAATCATGTGCATAGTCCAAAAACCATGTGCATGGTTCTAAGACCCATTCTCCTTTGAACTTTGGTTAATTTGGTTGTTGGATCTTGCGTTAGAGTAGTTAAATTAGTTATTTTTATATTTTTTTAGGTTTAGAAAGTTTCCTTTTTGAATTTTAGAAAGTTCTAAATTAGGAAAGTTTTTTTAGGTTAGTTTCCTTGAGTTTAATCTCATGATTTGAATCTTTCTAATTCTTCATAGTTTCTTTATTTGTAACTATTAATTAGTTAAGTTTCCAATTCCAATTGCTTAGTTGAATTTTAATAAGTTTCCCTTACTTTTAGTTCTAGACTGGGAAAGTTTCCCATTTAGCATTTTTCTCATTTTTGCTTAGTTTTCATTTCTTGTTTTTACTTAGTTTTCAAGTTCATGTTTTAATTTCTATTATTAGTTTAGGACAAAAATCACTTGAATTTTGGCTAGATTAGATAGTTTAAAGTAGGGACCACTAGCATCACAATAGTTCACTCCTATTGAGATTGACCTCACTGGCATGTTATATTGCAAGCAATTTGTGTGCTTGTGAGTTTATTTAAAACAACAACATCTATCTCACAAGTGATAGAAAATGGGTAAATCTAACTCAAGTAGTTCCAAAAAAGTCTTGAGTGATGTGATTACTACTGCTGACAATGAATTAATTCCTACTAGATTTACCACTAGTTGGTGTCTATGCATAGGTTATAGCAAAGTAAATGTTGTCACTAGGGAGGACCATTTCCTTTGCCCTTTGTTGATTAGATGTTAGAGAGGGTTGTAGGACACCAGTATTACTATTTTCTGAATGGTTATTCAGGGTATAATAGGATAGAAATTGCACTTGAGGATTAGAAAAACAAAACCTTTAAATGTCTTTTTGACACTTTTACTTACAAAAAAATGCAATTTGGACTACCACCACTTCCCAGAGATGCATGCTTAGAATTTTTAGTGTTATGATAGATAGAATTTTAGAGGTTTTCATGGATGACTTTTCTATTTTTGGTAATTCATTTGACACATGTCTTAAAAATTTAAGAAAAGTCTTGAGTTGATGTAAAGAGAAGAACCGAGTGCTTAATTGGGAGAAATGTAATTTCATGGTTCCTAGGTGAATTTTTCTTAGACACAGAGTATCTACCAAAGAAATAGATGTAGATAGATCCAAAATTGATCAAATTGCCAATCTACCCATCCCCAAATCTATTAAGGGCATTCGCTCATTCCTAGGTCATGCATGATTTTATGGAAGGTTTATTAAAGATTTTAGTTCAATATCCAGACCATTATGTCACCTCCTTACAAAGGATATCCCTTTTGAGCGGACATATGATTGTCAAGAAGGTTTTACAAAGCTGAAATACAAGTTAACAATTGTTCCTATCATGCAACCACCTGGCTGGGATTTACCCTTTGAAATCATGTGTGATGCTAGTGATTATGCTAAGTTGTACTAAGGCAGAGAAAAGAGAAAGAGTCATATATCATCTACTATGCAAGTAGGACCCTCAATAGTACTCAAATGAATTATTCTACTATAGAGAAAGAACTCCTTTAGTTGTCCTCACGTTAGATAAGTTTAGGCCTTACTTGGTTGGTTCCAATGTAGTCAGATTCACTAATCACTGGACCCTTAAGTACCTTCTATCTAAGAAGAATGCTAAGCCAGACTACTTAGATAGATTCCTTACTCCAAGAGTTTGACATTGAGATAAAAGATAAGAAGGGAGTAAAGAATGTTGTAGCTGACCATTTGTCTCACCTAGTTTTTATAAAACCTTTAGAGGAGTTGCCAATTAAGCATACTTTCCCTGATGAGTAGCTTTTTCATGTTTGCCATCCTCCCTCGTTTGCTAATATTGTAAATTATATAATCATAGGGAAGATTCTTAAACATTGGAGTAAATTAGAAAACAAAAATTCTTTTCCAATGTTAAGCACTACTTCTGAGATGATCCATATCTATTTAAGTCTACCCATATCAAATAATTAGAATATGTGTACCAGATCTAGAGCAAGTAGTGTCATCTCTTTTTGTCATTTAGAACCATATGGTGGATATTTTTTGCACTGAAAACTACTGCAAAGATTTTGCAGTGTGGTTTCTACTAACCTTCATTGTTTGAAGACACATGTATTTAGTAAAGCTTATGAGCAATGCTAAAAGTTATGAGAAATAGCACTTAAGAATATGATGTCTCTAAATGTTATCCTTGTCATTGAAGTTTTTGATTATTGGGGCATCGATTTTATGGGACCTTTTCCACCTTCTTTTGACTACTTATACTTCTTATTAGCTATAGACTATGTGTCTAAATGGATTGAGGCTATTTCTTACAGAAATAATGACCATAAAATATTTGTCAAATTTTTAAAATAAAACAATTTTTCTAGATTTCGAATGCCTCAAGCCATTATACGTGATAATGATACACACTTTTATAATAGAGAATTTTAAACACTTATGAAAAAGTATAACATCACTCATAAAGTTGCAATACCATATCACCCACAAATAAGTGAATAAGTCAAATTATTTAATTAGGCTATTAAACGAATTATATAAAAAGACTATTAACCCAGATCATAAGGATTGGTCTCCTAGATTGGGCAGTGTGTTATGGGCTTATACAACTATATATCAAAACCCGATTGGTATGTCCCCCTATCATATTGTTTATAGTAAGTGTTGTTGTTTTAAATAAACTCATAAGCGCAAGTATCGCTTTGCAATATTGCACACTCAATGAAGTTGATCCCACAAGGAGTTGGACTAATGTGATACTAGCAGTCTCTACTTTAAACTATCTTACCTAGCCAAATTCAAGTGATTTTTAACCTAAACTAAGAATGGAAACTATAACATAAAAATTGGAAACAATGCAAAAACATGTTAAATTGAAACTTTCCTAAAATATGCACTTTCTAAAATTAAACTTTTCTAAATTGCAGATTTTCTAATTTGATGACTTTCCTAAAATAAAAACTACCCTAAAGTGAAAACTTTCCTTAAGTGAAGATTTAACAATTTTCTTGAACTAACTTTCCTAAGCATGAAATTAATCAACTAGTCTATGGAAAACATGCTTTAACATATACTTTCTTAATCATGCAATTGTCTAAGGAATGCAATGGGAATCAAAAGGATGAACTTTAACAACTAACAACAAACTAAACAAGATCAACTTAATTACTTTTTCCTACTTGAATGAATGCCATAACTTAGAATCTATTCACTAACCAAATCAAGCAAAGCTATGTGTTTCCAGACATGGCTTACATGCATAGTTTCAGCATGTTTTGATAAGTACATTTCAAATCAGTGGACATGGAATATTAAACTATGGATCTACAAATAAACAAGAAACTCAACAAGGCTTTCCAACTTCAGAACTAAAGCCCCACTTAATCATGTGTTCCATCCTTGGATTTGATACATGGTTTTAGAGGTCTTTAATTAGATTGCTGGAAATTCTATAAGTAAACATTCATGTTCTTAATATCCCATCAACATAAAGCAAAAACTTAAGAAGAAGCATGATCAATAATCAAGTAAAAAGCATTCCATTAATCATCAAAAGTTTTATGGTATACAATGGATTACATGGAAGATTGCTGTCCACTTTTGAACGAAACACACCGTTATTCCTTCAAGCTTGAATCCAAAAACAAATATTAACATAGATTCCTCCTCCAATAAAACTTGATATTTAGAGGAAATCTTATGGAATATAAGTAAAGATCGATGGAGACTAATGAAAAATAATGCTGGAAGTTAAGGGAATCTAAAAGAGAACCTAGACAACTATGAAAAGAAAAGGGAAAACTAGATTCAAGATTATTTTCTTTGGCTGTCACTCTAAGGAAAAACAAGCCTTGAATCTTGGTTTTAAGGTAGGGAAAAATCAAAGGGAAACAAGTAAAAGCTAGCATGAAAGTTCAAGATCACACAAGAGAGAACAAGGGAAGAAAACCAACCTTCAAAGAAGATCAAACACCATAAAACCAAATTTGGAATGGCTTGGAGAGATCCCTCACACCCTAGGCAAAGAACTAGCACCCAAAGAAGATCCACAAAACAAAGCAAAAGAAAGGAGAATGGAGAAGGAGGAAGAGGAAGAGGACATTTCCTTCTAAGGGAGGAGGCGGTTTTTTCCTTTTGTGAAAGTTGTCCCCTCTCTTATGTTTTTTATGGATTTTTATGCTTTTTGTCCTATTTTCTCTAGGGTACCCTAATATTAAGGTATGTTGGGATGAAATCAAGACATTTTGGATGGTTAAGATGAGTAGGAGACTATGGTTTCAAAGGAGGAAAGTGGGGAAAGGTGTCTACCTTCTTTTTGGAGTGGAGTAGGTGGGAGACACCTTCTTTTGGGGAAAGGGACGTCTCCCACTTCAAAAATTGTTGAAGGCCCTAAAATTTATGAAAGTGGGGTGGAGTGATAAGGTGGAGAAGAGATGGGAAGAAGAAAGGAAAGTAGGAGGAAAGAGGGGTGTAGGAAAACTTAGGAAAGTAAAGTGATTTGGAAATTTTTGATTAGTTGAATGGTTTCCTAAAGACTTGGGATTGATTAGGTAGTTAGGATAGGAGTTTAGGAAGGTGGAAGAGTTATGGAATGGTGGGACTCTTTCATAGAAACTCAAACTCGTGGTGGTCTTTGTTGGTGAGGTGAAAATTGAAGAAAGAGTGGGAAAAAGTGGGAAAACACCAAAAATGGGCTGCTCTTATCCCATTGGTCCACATGCCCTCATATTTTAATAGATTTTCCCTTAATTATCTCATGGATAACTCTCTCAAATCTACTCCCATCCTAACCTTCCATTGAGCTTAGCTTGATGGCTTAGATGGCTAACTTTGAAAGCTTCATTGGCTAAGCTTCATGGCTGGCTTAGGAGGCTTCCTTGGCTTGTTTTCTTAGCTTCAACCCTTAGCTTGAATGGCTTGTATGAGTTGGCTTGAATTCCTCATCTTGTCACCTTCTTTCATGACTTATATGGCTAAGGTGGCATAAGTGGCTTCCATGCAAAGGTGGTGAAAATACATAGCTTACTTCATGGGCCCACTTTGGCCATCTTTAGCTACTTTAATCTCATCCCTTGCTGGTCCATAGGATGATCTTGGCCTTCTGTTTACATTGAAGTGATAAATTTGAGCCTTGACTCTATCTTTTGATCTTGATCTTCAATTTTATCCCTATCGATCTCGGTTGTTGGATCAACATCTTACTTCCTACAAAAAGTGAAAAATCCTAATTAAATCCTAGAAAAACTTGATTAGTTAGATACTTACCTTGGATTAGCTTTTGGACCAACAAAATAACAAACTTTTGATTCATTAGGTAAAAATGCATGTGTTATGAATTTTGGTCTAAAAGTCCTAATTTAACACTATAAGTTGTAACACATTGGTACTAATTAGTTGGTTTTTATGAAAAATTAAACACTTATCACACACCCCAACCAATATTCTGCTAGTCTGGAGTAAAACATGTGAAAAATTATTTTTCAAAAATTGATATAAGGTGCCACTTTTGTAGGTACTCACAATTGTGTTTAGCATATGCAACAAGCCCTTGAACCCGTAGGGTACCCCCAGCAAATGAGTTATACCTCGTGTGGGTTTGTAGTGAATATACCCACAAAATTCACTAAGATTAAGCTTCATATTTTATCTCAGAGAATCTTCATTCATTAGCACTCTACTAGTTTTTCACAACTTAATAGAAAGGATTGACAATTTTACGAATCATACACATATTAAATACATTGTATTCTAGTTATTTTTTGAAGTCCATGTGTGTGTGTACAGCCACATAAATCTTGACTTCTAACCAGATATGCTTAAATTTCATTGAAAATATGTCTTGACATCAAATCCTCATAGGTATACTCTTAGATAAGGGTTTAAACATATTTCTCTCATTATGTGATTGAATCCAATAAGCTAATGGTTCACATAATAAAATATTTTAAATGCTCATGAGACAAAGGAAAGTGATCCCTAAGAGTAGATTTTATCATCAGGAATATTAGGGGTCTTTTACCTTAATTCCTTCTTTTTATCTCCTTTTTAAGACTATGTTCCACCTAATATCCATAGACATTTTGGATAGGACAAAACGTAGGCTTAAGACAGGTTAAGAAAAAAAAAGGGTATAAGTATTTCAAAGGTTCAAAATTGAGTAGAGATCTTCAATAAATATCTGTTAGGACAACTTTTCTTTTGGGTTGTACTTGAAGTGAGTGTCACTTTCATATTTTTATCTCTCTTTCAATTTATTTTTTTTTTGGCTTCTTTGGAAGAAATATGGCTAATTTTCAGCCTTCTTTGACTTTTTGTCCTCTTTTTGATCTTTTTTTATTAACTCTACTCATTTTGACAATGGGTAATGGATATTTATTTTACTGGCTTATTCTGAGTTAAGGTAAATGGGATTAAGAAAGAAAAGGCTTAATAATAGGCTTGAAGGGGCTAACTAGTGGTATGATATACTAGCTAGGCTTTATATTTCTAGGCTGAGCTAGGATGGCCTATATCATTTCCTAAGTTTCCTAAGTTTTCTAGGCTTAAAACTTTTTCTTTTTCTTTTTCAAAAAAACTTAAGAAAATTTAAAATCCTTGTATGCATCTACACTTCCCAACCAAAATGAAATGTTGTCCCCAATGTTGGAAAACATAGGATCTATATGATAATGGAAGGATGTAGCAGATGAAAATTTTAAGAAAAACATCTGGGATTTTCCTATTGTCTTGGGGTGTCACAGAAAAAGTCTAAGGTGGGTCATGATAATGAGCTTCCTCTAAAAGTGTCTCTTCAATTTCAGGGTCAAGCATTTCTAGGAAAGGTTTTAACCTTTGACCCATTGACTTTTTGGATTTCTCCATCCTTTTCAATCTCGATGGCCCCATGAGGATAGATTGTGCATACTATATAAGGTCCAATCCATCTAGATCTAAGTTTTCTTGGGAATAGATGCAATCTAGAGTTATACAATAAGACCTTTTTACGAGGCGTGAAGGATTTCCTTAAGATTTGGTGATCATGTGCAACCTTCATCTAGTCTTTGTATAATCATGCAGAATCATATGCATCTTTCCTCAATTATTCTAACTCATTGAGTTGGAGTTTTCAATGGGTCCTAACAAAATCTAAGTCAAAATTGAGCTTTTTGATAGCCCAATATGCTTTATGTTCTAACTCTACTAGTAAGTGGCAAGCCTTTCCATAGACAAGGTGGTAGGGTGACATTCCTATAAGGGTTTTATATGCTGTATGATAAGGTTATAATACATCATTAAGTCTCATAGACCAGTCTTTCCTACATAGATTGGTGACTTTTCTAGAATCCGCTTTATCTCCCCATTGGATACCCCTACTTGACCATTAGTTTGAGGGTGGTAAGGGGTAGCTATCCTATGTTGACACCATACTTTTTCATTAAATTCTCAAACACTTGATTACAAAAGTGTTTTCCCCCATCACTTATTATAGCTCTTGGAGTACCAAACTCTGCAAAAATATTTTGTTTTAAAAATTATGCCACAACCTTGTGATCATTGGTTCTATAGGGTATAACCTCCACCCACTTGGACACGTAGTCCACTCACACTAGGATGTATAAATTTTCAAAAGAATTAGGAAAGGGTCCAACAAAATCTATGCCCCAGACATCAAAAGGTTCTATGATAAGGATTGGGTTTAAGGGCATCATATGTCTCCTTCCTAAACTTCCTAACCTTTAACACCTTACACATGCTTTGTAGCAAGCATGTGCATCCTTAAATATGGTAGGCCAATAAAATCCATACTACAAAATTTTTGTAGCAATCTTTTAGAGCTGAAATGACCCCCACATGCATGACCAAGACAAAAGGAGACGATTTGATTATGTTCACTATCTGGTACGTAGCTCCTAATTACCTAATTGGGATAGTAATTGAATAAGTACAGATCATCCTAAGTAAAATATCAAGCCTCAATTAAAAATTTCTTTTCATCTTGTTTGGTCCAATGATTAGGCATTTTTCAACAAAATAATTAACAATATCACCATACCAAGGTAACTGGTAAATTTGCAATAATTGTTCATCTGGGAATGATTCAGTTATAGGCCCATGATTGTTGGTGTGCTCCACCACTAATTTGGATAAGAGATCTACTACTACATTTTCGAAACCTTTCTTGTCCCAAATTTCTAAGTCGAACTCTTGTGGTAGTAGTAGTATCTAGCAGATTAACCTAGGTTTTGCATCCTTTTTTGAATGGAGGTACTTTAAGGCTCCATGATCTTAGTATACTATAACTTTAGACCCTAACAAGTAAGATCCGAATTTACCTAGAGCAAACACTACAGCTAACCATTCTTTCTCAGTGATTGAGTAATTGAGTTGTGTATCTTTTAGTGTTTTACTAGCATAATATATTACATGGGGAAGTTTATCAATGTGCTACCCCAAAATAGCTCCAATGGCATAATCTAACCCATTACGCACTATCTCAAATGGTGCATTCCAATCTAGTGGTCAGATAATAAGTGTAAAAGTCAACTCGGCCTTGAGTCACTCAAATGCTTTCTTACAGTCTTCATCAAAGTAAAAAATGGCCTCCTTTGTAAGTAAATTACACAAGGGCTTGGCAATTTTGCTAAAATCCTTAATGAATAGATACGTAAAGAACTGACATGTCCTAAAAGGAAGCGGATTTCTTTCACCATCCTTGGTGGAGGAAGGTTAGCTAACAAATACACTTTTTCCTTATTGACTTCTATCCCATTAGGTGATATTATGTTGCCTAAAACTATTCCACTTTGTACCATAAAATGGCACTTTTCCTAGTTTAAAACAAGGCTTTTCTCCTGACACCTTGCAAGAACTAACTCTAAGTGGTGCAGGCACTCATCAAGTGATGACCCAAATAAATAGAAGTTATACATAAACACCTCAAGAGGCCTTTCTACCATGTCGGAGAAAATGCTCAACATACGCATTTGTAATGTAGCTGGCATGTTATAAAGCCAAAAAGGCATACATCAGTAGGCAAAAGTTCTAAAAGGGCAGGTGAAGGTGGTCTTCCCCTAATCCTTTGGTGCTATTGGAATCTAGTTGTAACTGGGATATCGATCTAAAAAACAGTAATAGCTATGTTCGACCAACCTCTCTAACATTTGGTCAATGAAGGGTAGAGGAAAATGATCTTTCCATATGACCGCATTCAACTTTTAATAGTCAATACAAACTCTCTACCTAGTGGTCATGTGGGTGGGTACTAACTCGTTATCCTCATTTTTGACGACCATGACCCCTGATTTCTTAGGTACAACCTAAACGGGGTTGACCCAAGTACTGTCAGAGATAGGGTATATGATGCCAACATCTAAAAGCTTTAGGACTTCATCTCTGACCACATCCTTCATGTGGGGGTTCAATCATCTTTGGGTTTTCCTAGAAGGTTTTGCATTTTCTTCTAAATGTATCCTATGCATGCATATGGCTGGACTAATCCTTGTTATGTCTGTTATTGTCCACCTTATAGTAGTTTTATGTTCCTTAAGAACATCTAAAAGCTTACCCGACCATTAATTATCTAACTATGATCCTAGTATTACAATAAGGTTTCATCTGGTCCTAGGTATGAATATTTCAAGTTGTCAGGCAAAGATTTTAGGTCCAAAGATGGTAGTTGCTCTATTGAGGATATGGGGACAAATTTAGAAGGTGGGAGTGGTTCCACATAAGGACCCCACTTAGAGGTATCCATATTGGTGCATCATATAAGAAGATTGTTTACCTCCTCAATAAACTTGTCTATATCAAATTCTCCATTGAAGTCCATGAGACAAGCCCCTAGTGGGTCAAACATGGGCAATGGTGGATGAATCTCATTAATTAGACTCTCGACCAAATTGACATCACATGAATCATTGAGGTCTAAATGTTGTTGATCAGAAATAAAGACATTAAGCTTAACCTTCATGTTACTGAAGGATAGTTTAATTACAACATTCCTATAGTTAATAATGGCATTGGATGTCGCTAAGAATGGACGTCTAAGGATGACTAAAATCTGACTACCAGGATCAGATACAAGCTAGGTGTCTAATACAATGAAATCAACAGAATAATAAAACTTATGAACCTATATCAACACATCTTCAACCAAACCACAACGTATTTTGACAAATCTATCATCTAATTACAACATGTTAGTGGTTGGTTTTAACTCACCAAGTCTTAGCTGCTCATAGATAGAGTATGACAACAAGTTAACAATAGCCCCTAAGTCAAGAAGTGCCCTATCTATGACATGATCTCCAATGATGCAAGCAATTGTAGGACATCTTCGGTCTATAAACTTGATGGGGACTTGTGTTGAATCAAAGAGCTTACACCTTGATGAGGAAAGCATTCTTTTGTACATTGACTTTGTTTTTCTTGTCTGAGCTCTTTTAAGAACTTAACATTGGCAGGGATGTCTTTAATTGCTTTGAGCAAGGGTATGTTGATTTGTACATGTTTAAATACCTCCATTAACTCATTGAAGTTTGTTCCCTTCCTAGCTTTACTCAGTAATTGAGGAAAAGGGGCGTTAGGCACATAAGGTGCCTCCACTATAGGTTCTATAAGGTATTTTTGTCTCTTCCCTTTCTTCTGTGTTTTAGCTGCCTCTTTCTCCTCTGTAGTTTCCTTAGCCTACCCTACTTTCTTATTGATCTAATGACCACTCCTAAGGGTGGTTATAGTGTAACATCTTGAGTTTTTCAAACTTTTATTCATTTTAATTTTAAAGGCAGTGGAAATTTTCTTAGTTTTGAAAATAGGATCAGAGTGATAATATATATAAGAAGGTTTAAAACTAACCAACTTCATTCCAGGAGTTAACTAAGAAAACCTCCACATATGAGTAAAATAATAATCATCTAACCTAAGGATGGTTAGAGACACATGCCACAGGATCTACCATACAGTCACAATTAAAGTCACAATCCTTTAATTAACTTAGGACAATTATGCTACAAGTATCCAAAGTGTCAACAAAAGTCTTGAGTTATGTACAATACACAAGAAGGAAAATCCTATACATGGATTTCTAGCAAAAGTAACTATAGCAAAAAGTTTGTTCTTCTCATGTCTAAAGTGATCCTGGCACCTTTTTCTTCTTAGAATCCTATGCTCCTAAACTACTTGGGGTGTCACCTGAAATGTTTGACTGTAGGAGGTGAGCAAAAACAACAACTCACTATAGGGTGAGAAACTAATACAAGCTAGAACCCCTAAAATAGGTCAAGCGGTAGCATAAGTATACGCATATGTATGATTATGCATATATACATATATAATTTCTGAAAAAAAGAAAGGATGGTTGATGCATGTGCGATAAAAGTTACTAATGTCTATAGAAATCAATCTCGGTACCAAGATTTCTAGTTAAACTTACAAAGCAGGTTAAAATCTATGCATATCAAACCAATGCCGTCGAACCAAGGCATAAAACCTCTAATACTCAAATGCATAAAGCCATGCTCACATCGTTGTGGAAAAACTGATCACTCAAATCCCAAGGGCATATAGTCCTGCCACCCTGGACGAGGTCTAACGCTCAAGTCATGACCCACATAAATATTTCACAGACTAGACACCTATCTTTGGTAGGGTCCTATTGTCACCCACGAGGCAACTACCATCTCCTTTACGTTTGGTCATGGATACGTGCATGAACCATAACTCCCTGGACCACATCAAGGCTACCCAGCTACTTCTCAGAGCGCTTTCCCATGAGTAGCTAGTCCTGCGCCCGCCATGCGCATTGTAGGGCTAGTATCAAATCATCTCAAAGGTTAGTGGGCAACTGCACCTCCTATCATAGGGTCTTAGGGCTTACAACACACAACAGGCCTCCAGGACTTACAATATTCTTAGAGCACAAGTAGCGTGATTCAGGACTTAGGGCACTCCAAGAGTGCCTGCACAAAACATCGATGAAATCCATATCTATAAGGAATAGTTGCTCGGAGAGCACCAACTTAAACATCAATAAAACTACATCATCAGGACTTATAGCCACTCATAGAGTGCCACCCAAACCATTGATGAAATCTAAAATCATCAAGACTTAGAGCTGCTCATAGAGCACTTGCCTAAATATTAGTAAAATCCAAAACTATCGACTTGTAAAACAAATCCAAGGTTTATGAGGCCTTATCATAGTCCAAGGCCTATGTGATTAAGCCTAAATAGAGAACTATAAGATGTTTCATTCTTAGGTTTAATTAATTTTTTCCAAATTATCCAAGTTTTAATCAGCGGGTAATTTGGTAATTTCTCATACTTTAGCCTAAATCATCTTTTTACCCTTTCTCATATCTGGTTTATAAATTCTATTGTATTAGTCAATCTTATGGTGAAATGGCGGGTGAAGTCTTATCAAGGGATTCAACTTATTCCTATAATTATTTAGATTTTAACCTAAGGGTAGCTTTGTAATTTCATCCTATTAAGTGAATTTACCTTTATACCCTTCACCATTTCTAATTGATGGGTGGGTTGTATTACACTTAGTGTGGTTGAAGTACACTAGAAATTTTGTTGCTTTCCTAGCTCAATAAATAAAAATTTTAACAAAATTTTTCTCTATGGTAGAATTCTTAGAAATTCTACATAAGTCATATTTTTACACTAAAAATTCACAGGCTGGAATTCTCAAATGACTCTATAATTCAGGTCATCTTCTACCTCTTGAAACATGTTCTCCTGCCATTTCTAAGCATACTGATAGCTAAATTCTTGTCCCATTTCAGGCTGTTCTTTTTAAATTTACAATCTTTACTATCCATTTCCTCATCTAATTCAATTTCATTTAAGAAAACTCAATTGAATAGAGTTATTTAAGATCAAGAAACTCATATTTCCCATATGCATAAGAGCAAAAGCGCACCATACCTAGTACATTTGGCTTGAGATTTTTAATCACATTAAGTGTATCTTTAGGAGTAGGTTCCATTGAAAACTATAGATTGCAATGTCACTTGTAAAACCAGATCTTGTTTTGCATAAACTCTCATTGGTTTAAGAGATTTTCATATGAGAACTAGGTGTCCAAGGCTACCACTAAGTAGAAATCTAAGCACGTCCAATCCCCTACTCCTATTTTCCCACTCAATTTGTCCTTCTTTGATTTCACTTCTAATCAATTTATATGCTAAATTTCAAATTCAATCTACAAAGAGTAAGACCCAGATTTCACGTTGTCTTAATTTGATTAAAATCTAAGAGTTTTAAGGATGGGAATGGGTGTACCTTGCATGCCTATATGTAGGAGGAATAGGGTGCTCTCAGTCCTTGTTCTTGCTTCAATTCATGTAAAAGTTATAGAAACTACTCCAAACAACTATTTGAAGGTATCCATAGGAAGTTTAAATGCCTAGGAAGAAAACTCAAGTGCAATTTTGAAAAGAGAAAGATTTAAGGAGGTATCTAACTTGGTGAATGTCTCTTGTTATTGCTCCAGTTCTACCCACAGTGCACAAACAAAGCATTGTTGATTTTTTTTCTTGAAATCATGCAACATTCAAAAAGAATCATGTTTCAAAATTAAACATACACATCCTAGGAACATGAAATTGCATCATAAATAGATAAATCATAGTTAAATGCATAAATTCACCAAATCTAAGCAAGATCATCAAAGATCTATATGATTTATGGTTGAACATGCAAAAGCCATATGATTTAAGTTTTAAGAGGAAAAATCACATGATTTTGAGCTTGGCTAATCCAAGCCTCTATTAGTGATTCATCCTATGATAATCCCTACCTGATTGAGCTTTCTCAAGACGTAGCTCCGCTCTTTCTTTCTTTTTCTTCTTATTGAGTTGCGGGAGTTCACCTGCGTGCACTCCTTCTCCACCTAGTTCTTCCCTGCCTTAAACTTTTCCAACCCCCTTCCAAGGTCTTTGTCTCCGTCTCCTTTAAATCTCACTAGATCTCATCGATCCACCATACATTCAAAGCAAGTAATTGGATCATGTTGACCAACAATTGATTTTCATCAAATCATTGAAATCATCAATCTAACTTAGTCAATTTTCATCAAATCATTTTATCGTGTCAATACAACCATCCAATTTCCACTAAATTATTGATTCTCATCAACTTATTAACCTTGTAGATGTGAAGTTTGAATTTAAACAAATGATCAAAGCTCTTCGATCTAATCATTAATTTCAATGAATCTCTTAGATCCGATTATCAATTTTAGCAACATTATCGAAACTCATCCAAAGCTTCATTTTCATCAAATCAGTGGATCATATCAATCCAATCTATGATTTTTTTCCTATAGATTTACCCATCAATTTTCATGATATCACTGAATCTCATCAATCCAACGATTGATTGTCATTAAATCAATGGATCTTATCAAAATGATTGCTACTTTTTTTATCAAATCATTAGATCTCATTAATCAAACATTACTTTTCATCAAATCATAGGATCTTATTATTTTGACCATTAATTTTCACAATATCATTTATATTGTTGACCTGATTGTTGACCTTTATCTAATCTTTATATCTCATTGGTCCAGTCATTTGATGTCATTGATTTTACTATTTATATTCAACAAATCATTAGATTTTGTTGATCCAACCATGGATGTCAAGCAAATCACCATATCTCATTTATATGATAGTTCATTTTTTGTCACCTTATTAGATCTAGTTAACATGACCATTAATTTTTACCAAATCATCTAAAATCAATTCCAATGATTGGATGTGATCTTTGTTCAAATGCCTAAGATCAAAGATTTTTCTTTCTAAAATCAAATAAGATCAAAGGTGATCTACCCTAAAACCTTAAGAATCAAGTTGATGCATTCTCAAATCTAAATGAATAAAGCAATCTTTCATCAAACCTTTTCATGTTGTTTGATCTAACCCTCCATCTTCATCAAGTAACCCAATCTCCTTGATCTGACCATTGATTTTTATTAAGTCATTGGATCTCGTCTATCTAACCACTAATATTCATCAAATCATCAAATCATGTTCGTTTTCAAAACATCACTTTATCATGTCCTTACAAAAATTAATTTTTCTTCAACATATCAAATCTCATCAATTCAATGGACGACATATATTAAGTCACTAATCTTATTGTTCTTATATTGGATTTTCATCAATTTAGCTGATTTATTTTGTATGATTATCAATTTAAATCAAATCATCTAATCTTATTGATCAAATTGTCAATTTTCATTGAATCATCTGATCTCCTCGATCTGACCTTTAATTTTTATTAACTCTTTGGATTTCATCAATCTAACCATCAATTTTAATCAAATCATTAGATATAGCTGATATAAGAATTGACTTTGATTTGATCTAACTAAGCTACCTATTAATTTCAATGGATTTCATCAATTTGATCATCAATTTTTATCAAATCAATGGATATTGTCAATCCAACTACCAATTTTTATTGAATCATCTAATATTATCAATTCATATGTTGAGTTGCATCAAAGCATCTTATAACATTTATCCGAATTAATTTTTTCATCATATCATCTTATCTCATTGATCCAACCAATGAATTTAAACAAATCATTTTGGTAATTGGTTTTTCCTTGAATTTGTGCTTTAATTCTAGCCATTAAAACATCTTATTTTCCTGATTCCTTAGATACTCATTTATATTTTTATTATGTTTTCCATTAGTTTGCATTGTTATTTTGCATAGTAAATCACTGTAGGTATCTTAAATGTCCCTATTTATAGGGCTCCAAAATCATGCGCATCGTCCAAAAACCATGCACATGAGTCCTAAGTCCCATGTTCCTTTTGAACTTTGGTTAATTTATTTGTTGGATATTGTGTCATAGTAGCTAAATTAGCTATTTTTATATTTTTTAAGGTTTAGAAGTTTTCCTTTTTGAATTTTAAAAGGTTCTATTTTTTGTAGGTTTTAGTTTAGGAAAGGTTTTTTTAGGTAGTTTCCTTAAGTTTAGTTTCTGATTTGAATCTTTCTAATTCTTTGTAGTTTATTTATTTGTTATTGTTAATTATTTAAGTTTCCAATTCCAATTTCTTAATTGAAGTTTTAGTAAATTTTCTGGACTTTTAATTTTAGATTAGGAAAGTTTCCCATTTATCGTGTTTCTTATTTTTGCTTAGTTTCCATTTCTTGTTTTTACTTAGTTTCTAATTTCATGTTTTAATTTCCATTCTTAATTTAGGTATAATAAAAATAAAATAAAAAACACTTGACTTTTGGCTAGGTTAGATAGTTTAAAAGTAGGAACCACTGACATCACAATAGTTCACTCCTCGTGTAATCGACCTCTCTTGCATGAGAATATTACATTAATTCATGCACTTACAAGTTTTGATTACAACAACAAGAAGTTTTTGGTGTTGTTGCCCAGAAGTTGTAACAATTTTTGTAATGTTTTATACTTTAGATTATTTTTGTCTAGTCTAGGTTTAGGTTTCATTAGATTAGGGTCTTGGCATAATTTTTGCATACTTTTTCCATTGGTTACTATTTTTCCTCATATTGACCATATGGCTTTGATTTTTGTGTGAGGAAAATTGGCAAAGGAGTGGTGGCGATCCTATGGGCCATGGCTTCATTATCTTAGCTTAGGTTCTATTGCTTTCCTAGATTAGGATTTGAGTGAAACTTGTAGTGAGGTCCATTGTAGATTTTAATTTCTTTATTATTCAATTTTAAATGGGTTGTAATAATATAAGGTAAGTGTGGGGTATGGTGGGCCACACTTGATCATTATTAGACCGCTCACTATGAGTATCTCTCACTCAATTTTTAGGCTAATTTGCATTTAACATAATTTGCATTTGAATGTTAGTATAATTCATATAGATTAGGATCATTTATTGATAATTATTGCATCTTTACTTAGGATTGTCGCATTAGAGCACCTATCTAACCTTGGTTGGTTAGCATATATGTTGCATTAGTTTGCTTTTGTATTGCATTGTATATTTATAGCTTTATGGTGGAAGGGAATTAATGATAGTAAGGGCCCCACAGGAACCCTTATAAGATAAAAAGGGCAGCCCCAGTACACGTAGCTCCTACCTATGCAGGGTTCAGGGAAGGGGCAGACCACAAGGGCCTATAGTACATAGCCTTACCTTGTATTTTTGCAAGAGGCTATTTCCATGCCTTGATTTGTGACCTCAAGGTCACACAATGATAACTTTTACTATTACACCAAGGAACCCTTATAAGATAAGGACTGGATTTTATCACAAGTTCCTAGCACACCTAGGAATCAATCAATCTCCTTGTATGCCACAATCAAACCCTTAAATATTAATTTATAATTAAGTAGAAAGGGATTTAGAGTATCGAGGACACAATCTATTATCACTCCAATGGCTTCTATGTGGTTATAGTGGATGTCTTAAAATCCAAGTGATTCTTCCACGGCTTCCATTAACATTAGTTGAGGTCTAAATGCCTCCTAACATGAGGATTGTACTAACCGGTTTGAGTAGAACCTAACTAGTAAGCAGTAGTTAACCCTAGACAAAAGGACAAGCTATCTAGATCTATGTCTAAGAAGCTACCACCTATGCACTAAACAAAGATAATCAAGTCACTGCGTGATTAGTGCAAACTAGGATTTGATTACACATCACATAGAGTTAGAGTCAACATTTAGATTAGGACATTTATCTTAGGGTAGTTTATGCAAGGGCGTCAATCTCAAAAGCTAGAGTTAACACCTTTCAACCTAGTGATTCAACCCAACCTAAGACAAGGGGAGAGAAACCAAGTTCCTATCCCCATTACTGAACCACTAGTAGAAATTGAGTGCAGGGTAATTAGAGATTTCTATGTGCCTTTACAACTCAAAATCCCATCCTGCATAGCTTTACCTCCTACAAATGTCGACCACTTTGAGTTAAAATCAGGAGTCATTCAATTATTCCCCACATTTTATAGTTGAGACCAAGAAGACCCTACCTACATATCAAGGAGTTCCTTGAATATTTGCACCACATTTAGGTTTTAAAATTTTTTGAGCGATTCTATTAGGCATAGGCTATTCCCATTCTCACTCAAGGACAAAGCCGAGATCATGGCTTAATTCCATGGAGGTATGTTCCATAATTACATGTGATCAATTGTCAAAAACGTTTTTTAACAAATTCTTCCACATTTACGAAACTAATGCCCTTCGTCATGAAATTATCAATTTCCAGCAAAGGGATGATGAATAGTATTATGAGTGTTAGGAACAATGGAATGAAGCCTTTCTACGAAATGCCCTCATCATGGATTTGAGAAATGGTAGCAAGTTCAATACTTCTATAAGACATTAACACCTCAAAATAGGCAAATGGTAGATGGAGAGAGTGGAGGGGCCCTCATGCTAAAAGATGAGAGAGAAGCATGGGAGTTCTTTCAAACATTGGTCAATAATTCCTAGCAATGGGATTATTCAAATAGGAGAGATAGAACTAACAAGCCTCCAAAGAAAGGGGTCTATATGAGATAGGAACCCACATACAGATCTATCCTATAAGCTTGACTCTGTCGTTGAAAAATTAAACAAACTAGAGCCTTTAGGTGGAAGAATGGATATGCTTGAAACTATGTTTCAATCTTTCATGGCTGCTACTTTATCCCACACACCTCTCGCAAGAGGTATGCGCTACATGTTCTAGTCTAGCTTATCTAACTTTAGCTTTGTCCATCCAATAAGGTATACCCTAAATATCTTCTAGGCCAAGCAAATACATTGAATGCATATAGCCAACCTAGCAACAACCTGCATTTTGAGACCTACAACCCTGGATGGGCTAAGCATACCAATTTTTCTTGGTCAAAGAATATAACTACCAAGGGGACCATCTATGAACTCCAACCCAAAACATCCCTCATAAAACTACAGTTTCCTAGTAGCCACTGATTCCAACAACCTCAACAACAAAAGAAACAATCTTTAGAGGAAAACATGTACAACCGTGCTTGAAAACCTTTTAAATGATAATGATGATGTTAAAAATTCCTTACACCAATTGCAAAATGAGTGTAGACATTCTACGGATGTCAACTCTCAAGACATGGCCAAGTTGGATATGCAAGTCAGCCAATTGTCACGCCGAACTAAATAATAAAGGAAAGGGTCAGTTCCCTAGTCAACCCATCCCTCACCCAAAGGGCCAAGTTGAGATAGGGTTAAGTTCTCAAAACCTTAACCTTCATTGTGAGCATGCCAAGATCATAATACACCACCGTGAGAAGTAGTCAATCAGATCGATAACTAAAGTAGGGCAAAGCTAAGGAAACTGTAGAGAGCGATAGAGGTAACTCAATACACAGGAAAAAGAGAAGAGACGAGAGAAAAAACCCTATAGAAAACCATAGTGAAGAGCATCCTATGTACCAAAGCCCTTTCCCTCATGTACTCAACAAGGCTAAGAAAGAAACAAATTTCAATGAAGATAATAGAAGTATTTAAAACATGCTCTGAGATCAATATTCCATTACTTAATACTATAAAGGATATTCCTTCTTATGCCAAATTTTTCTTAACAGAGAGCTCTTGCAATACAAAGCGAAAGCTTGATTTGTAAAAGAAAGCCTCTCCTCATCGAGTAGGTGAGCTCTTTAATTCAACAAAAGACCCCACCAAAATTTAGAGATCCAAAATGTTTAGCCATTTCTTGCATCATAGGAGATCATTCATAAATAGGGCATTATTTGACTGTAGGAGCTAGTGTTGTAATCTGCTTGTCATATTCTGTCTATGAGCAACTAGGGCTTAGTGAGCCTTAAGCCAACCAACACTACATTGCAGTTAGCGTTAGCAGTTAGCAGTTAGCGTGATAGATGGTAATTAAGCATTCCTCATTGGTATAGTTGAGGATGTATTAATATAGGTAGACCAGCTTTTTATTTGTGCTGTATCAATTTCATTGTCTTGGATCCCCAATCTGAAGCAGACCCCGGTAGTCAAGTCTCAATGATTCTTGGACATCTGTACATTCTTGGCAATGTCCAATGCAATCCATAAATTGTAGAAATTGTGTATTACAATTATCCTCTAACAATATGAAAAGTTAGATCAATGTCTTCAATGCCAAATCCATCAACAATTGGATCTTGATGACTCTTTTACAACATTATTAAATATTTTAATTCTAGAAGTTCTTACCACCCAAAATGTTTAACTTCAATTGTCTAGAGGCTCATCTTACATATTGTAAATTCAATTACTAACATCAGGCTATAGACGTTCAACTTTAGACCTTGCTAGCGACAGACCCAGGGTTTCAGAGTCTACATCACTCAATTATCATATAGATGTCCTATATATCTTTTCAAACATTGGGGACAATATTTCATTTTAGGCTGGGGGTGTGGGATGCATATAGAGATTTTGAATTTTCTTGAGCTTTTCACAAGAAAAAAATAGTTTTTGGAAGAGTTCCCATCTTGTGATGAGAACTGGATGTTTAGAATTTAGTAATATATACTATTTTCACCTTTGAATAGACCAGTGTATATGAGTAGTTTTACATAATATTCATATGTTGGAAGCATTTTATGAAAGTTAATTACTTGAAAACCATTTACACACAATACACAAATCAATACTAATAGAGAGGTATGCACTTAGAGAATCCCCGAGAAAAAAATCAATGGAGACCTATTACCCAAGCGTTGAGTTTAGAGGCACCTGCTCTTCTTTTAGAGAGTTATAAGTAATTCCACATAATTTCAGTGTACATAACTTAGTGTGATCCTATTATCCTTGTTTTGGTTAGCTATCAAAGAATAAATAGGAGTAATAGCTTTCTTTTCCAAAGATTTATTAAATCGGGAGCAGGCTTTAGTGAAACCCTAGGAAATGATATAGGCCATCATTGCTTAGCCTACAGAGACAAAAACTTACTGCCAGCATATTGCATACCACTTCAGGTTAGTCCTTGAGCCTATTATTGCCGTTTCCTTCTTAACCCCACTTACACCTTTAACCCAAAATAAAATAGAAAATTAAATAACCATCAAATTCATTTTCATTTCAAATGAGTAGAGTTAGTAGAAAAGTTCAAAAGAAGACAAAAAGTCAAAGAAGTGAAAAATTAGCCATCTTTCTTCCAAAGAAGCCAAAGAAAAAGAGAGGTGAAAAGAAAAGAAGTATCAAAAGCAAATAAAAGAGGAGAAAAGTTGAAAAAAAAAAAATACAAAGAAATGTTCGCACTTCAAGTGCAACCAAAACAAAAGTTGTCGTCTAATAGATATTCATTGGAAGACCTCACTTAATTTTTGAACCTTGGAAATCCTTATACCCTCCTTTTCGATAACCCTATCCTAAGGCTATGTTTCATCCTAGTTAAAGACCCGTGGATCTTCAGGTAGAACATAGACATAAAGATGAAATAAAAGGAAGGAATTAAGGTAAATTATCTGTGACGACCATTGGGTTTTCACATGCCATTTCTAAAATGTGCAAACCAGACTCCTGGCAGTACTTGAATCATCCCTATTTGAAATAATTTTTATAAAAACAATGTGTGCAGCAAAAAAATCTTTTGTTTAGTCAATTTTAAAGCCACGAATGTGTTCACTGCAACAAATAGTTAGTTTTGAAAATTATTGTAATCATAAATGTCTTTAAACAGGTATATCGTTCTGACTCACAAATTGGCTGTAGCTAAAATCTGGTACATGTCCAAGGGGTGAGAGTTTAGTCACATTCATTCTCTGTTCCTTACACCAAACAGTTGATTGTAACACCGACATACTAGAGGTTTATTCAATCCCTTTTTGAACTAATCTATAAAAATAATATATTTATAGGTGAGTGTTCCTCAGTACTCACTAGGATTTATCCAACTCTCTCTATTTTTAAAACACGGTATGAACAAACCAACATACATAATTCTGAAATGCAATTTGTCATTGTAAAATATTAGTGATTACTTTTTATGTAAACGTGCATGTTGTCTGCAGAAAACATAAGCTCATTGATTACTAATTCAACCATAGAATCTTTTGTTATAGTCTAGTATTTTCAACAATATAAATTAGTTACATGAAAATCATAAAGTAGAAATCTGTAGATTCGTATATGAAGATCTTGGCAAACATGTGTAATTCTGAAGTCAAATCAACATATTGTGAAGAACTCTTAAAATGGTCATCGTTCAATGCGTGCTGGCTATCATTTACATGAGTCTCTCAGTGAACACATCACACCAACTGGTCACGAGTACTCGTATATGACCATCTCAATGCTATATGCATATCAATAGCACCGATACACAGAAATTATAGGGTCAACTATGCTCCTCCGCACACTGCCTCATTTGGCGACCTGCCCACTTGAAACTCAAGGGTTTTGTCCCCACTGTAAGCTGCCTCATTCGGCGATCTGCCCAGTTCCCACCGCAGGCTACCTCATTTGGCGATCTGCGCACTTGGAACTCAAAGTTTTTTCCTATAGTAGGTTGCTTCATTCGGCGATCTACCTACTTAGCATAGTGCCCACCAGGCTCAATAGCCCAAAAAGCATATATAAATGAACCCAAATCTCAATTGTCAAAATCATGCAATTTATGCATTTATTTTCAACCATGCGAGCAGTGCATAAAATCAATTCATGCTAATATCACATTCAAAGTCATAAAACATGAATACAAGTCCACATACTAGTATAAGAAACATTATCTCAAAAGCATGCTTAACACGGTAATAAAGGCAAGTCAGAGTTTAGGATGCATTTAAAAACTTAGTACTATCAGACTACCTACCTCGATGTCTCATGAATCACTGTTCTTCATTACTCAACCCTGACCCATCTTCGTGAAGCCCTGGATATTAATTGATAATAAGGATTCCAATATTATTTTCCATCCTTTGAAGATTATTACTTAGACTTATAGATTAATGGCTAGATCTGCCTTTTAGGATTTTAGATCCTTGCTTAATATGTTTTCTGGCTAAATCTTACATATAATGGCTAAGATTGATCCTGAGTTATTAACCTATAATGGATCAATTCATGAGATTTGATCATCTTTGACATGGTAGATCTATGAGATTTTTATAGTTTTTTGGGCTATAGTCATGTAAAATAGTTCTCGGATCCTAACTTTCATAGTCTCATTAAGTCCACATACGTTGATACGACGCATGTGGTTCTTTCGGATCATCAATCGGAGTTATATAGCCTCCTTAATTGGATTTTTTAGCATCACGAATCTATGAACGACCTAGAATCATTCACATAAGGCCCACGCGTGAGCGGTTCCCGGGCGCATACGTGTCGATCTAGCGAAATAGTGTTTGTAAGCATGCACATGCCGAATGACGCACGGGGTGCGCGTCACAGAAGGCGTCACGCGAATGTGTCTTCGGCGCGGCGCGTGCGCGGTATACGGCTCTGGGCGCTCGTGTGCCCCAATCAAGCGGGACTACACCCGCACGGTTGCACGCACGACTGCCACACCGGGAGTGCGTTCTTGGGTACACATCACCGTGGCTTCCCTAGGCACTAGTTCAAGGGTTCTAGAATGAACCCTTCTTCCCCGGCGTGTTCCAGGGCTGAAAAATACCATATCGGCATGGATCTGGTTTGGGAAAAGGGGAAACTTAAGAGGGAGATGGGGGCTTACAGGTAGCCGGAGATGGTGCCCCTTCT